>JAVJIF010012756.1:0-105363 GCA_038442645.1 Agave tequilana | reverse complement strand
TTTTTCTTTTAGCTTAAAATAATTTTTTTATAGTGTCTAAACTTATGACAATAGTGACACTCATATTTTTTCTTAAACTAGATTTAGATCTAGATTTTTCTTGAAATTTTTCTCGACCCTTCTCTGTACGACCACAGATGAACAAGCCTTCAACTTAATCCTCTCTCTTATAATTGACACTTTCTGTCTTAACTCCTTAGAATGTAAGGCTGATTTGACATCTTCTAAAGAAAGTGTATCTCTAACATGGAGCACACTATTAATAAAATTTTGAAGGAAAGAAGTAATGATCATAATAAGATGAGAGCTTGATCTTCTTCATCTATTGTAACATCAGTATTTTTCAAATTCATGAGAATTATTGAGTCATCTAAATGGTCTTTAATTGTACCTTCTTTCATGCAAAAGGTGAAGAGGCGCTGCTTCAAGTAAAGCTTGTTGGTCAAGGACTTTATTGTAGGAAGAGAGAAGAATTGTATGGAGGAGATCGAAAGCCATAAGGAGCGAGAACGGCGCGTGAATAGAGACGGAGTTGATATCAGACCAGCAACAGAGCCGATCGACCGCCCGGTCGACCTGTGTGTACAAAGCAGGGGCCGGTCGATCAGCGTGCACAAACGTGTACATATAGTGCAAGAATAGCTCGATCGACTACTCGGTCGACCGTTAGAGAGCAGTCGATCGCCCGATCGACCGACTAACATGATGAGACTATCGGTTGAATACGGTCGACCGACCGATCGACCGGGTGCTTGGGTCGGTCGACCGCCCGGGTCGACTGACAGGCATACCTGGGTGTGAATCTGCCTCTCCATTCTAGATTCGGCCTTGTTTCTGAATTGAAGACGAATTCAATTGAGTTTCCTAAATTTCTTGGTCTCTTGGCTATAAATAAAGGGGCAGAGCCTCTTGAATAATGCAAGGTATAAATTTATATGGGTTATTGAATAATAAAACTCTCTCCTTTGCCCCGAGGACATAGGTAAATGCCCAATCTCGTAAATATGTGTTTGTTTTCTCTTTGATTTCTTATTATGTTATTCTTGGGTACCTCTGTTGTATCTACTAGGTTCCTTGCTGGTTGTTGCCTCGCTTGCAACAAATATGTAGAGAGAGAAGAATTGTAGTAGGAGATCGGAAGCCATAAGGAGCGAGAACGGCTCGTGAACAAAGTGGATTTGATATCAGACCAGTAGCAGAGCCGGTTGGTGTGCACAAACGTGCACAGGATAGTGCACAGGATAGCTTAATCGACTGCTCGGTTGACCGTAGAGAGGGTCGACCGCTGGTCGACCGACTGTATGATGAGACTCTCAGGTGAACACGGCGATCGATCGGGTGCATAGGTCGGTCGACGACAGGCGTATCTGGCGCGAATCTGCCTCTCCTTTCTAAATTTAATTTTGTTTTTGAATTAAAGATGAATTCAATTGGGTTTCCTAAATTCCTAGGTCTCTTTGCTATAAATAAATGGGTAGAGCCCTCTTGAATTGTATGTAAGATACAAATTCGTATGGTTATTAAATCAATAAAACTCTCTCTCACTTGCTCTAAGGACGTAGGCAAATTTTCAAACCTCGTTAAATATTGTGTTTGCTTTCTCTCTCTTATTTCTTGTTCTTATTATTCTTAGGTACTTCTCTGCTACATCTACTAGATTCCTCATTGGTTGTTGTCTTGTGCGCAATAAGTGATATCAGAGCATTCTAAATTTATCGTGGGATCGTGTGTCAATTCCAAGAGTATTGGTTGCTGTTTGGTGGAGATCGTGTGTCGATCTCGAAGCAGCATTAGAACTGTTTGTGGGATCGTGTGTCGATCTCAAAACAGTGTTTGCATTGCTCAAGGAACCAGATTCGGTGGAGTATATCGTTTTGAAAACTCTTCTATGATTTCACTTTGAGGTAAAGATTATATCTTTATCTAGTTTGTTTAATCTAACCTCGTTTGCTTTCATAATGCTTTGAGAGAACCATTGAAAAGATGGCTGAAGATAGTACATCTATGGTGAAATCCATGAACCCACATTTTTAAAGATTGATGTGGTGAAGTTTGATGGCAAGAACAACTTTGACATGTGGAGGTGTGAGGTGATGAATGCACTGCGGCATCAAACCTCAAAGACACTCCACAATTGGAGAAAAAGCGTGATTCTACTTCTGAAGAAGATTGGGACAAAATGAACTGAATAGCGTGTGGGTTGATCAGGTCTTGTTTGACACAAGACATCAAGTACCATGTGTTACATGAAAATTTGCTAGGCAGTTATGGAGATCCTAGAGAAGAAGTATCTGACGAAGTGGATAATAATCAAGTAGCCAAGCAGGATGCTGATGATGAGAGGATCAAGGACACATTATGGGTATGTCCATGAATCCGTTGCAGTTGGAAGACACAGAAGAAATTCACGCAAATCAAGTTGGCTCACTACAGATATGATTGTGGCCTATGCTCTCCCAGTCGTCGAACAGGTAATTCCATCTACATATAGGAAAGCTGAAATCAGTTTAGAATTGAAAATGTAAAAGGATGTCATGAAAGAAGAGATAAGTTCTCTACACAAGAACGGCACTTGGGAACTAACAGAGTTGCCCAAAGGAAAGAAGGTAATTGGTTGTAAGTGGGTATATGTAAAGAAACATGAATCTCTCGCGGAAGATATTGTACAAGATATTGTACGCTACAAAGCCAGGTTGATGGTGAAAGGCTACACACAACGAGAAAAAATGATTACAACGAGGTATTCTCCTCTGTTGTAAAGCACTCATCAATTCGAATTTTGCAGGCGCTGGTAGCGCAATATGAGTTGGACCTTAACCAGCTCGATGTGAAGACTGCTTTCTCCATGACAATCTTGATAAGGAGATCTATATGACTTAGCGAATGGGATTCAAAACTGCAGGCAAAGAAAACATAATATGCAAGCTGAAGAAATCACTGTATGGATTAAAACAATCTCCTAAACAATAATACAAGCGTTTTGATAGCTTCATCAGAGGAAAAAGGTACACACACAGTCATTATGACCCACGTGTGTATTACAATAAGCTACCTGAAGGAGAGTACATCTATCTACTGTTATATGTAGATGATATGCTTATTGCTTCTAAAAGCAGATCTGCAATTGATAAATTGAAGAAAGACTTGTCTTCCGAATTCAAGATGAAGGATCTTGGTGAAACAAAAAAGGTGCTAGGCTTAGAGACTGAGCAAGACTGAAGGAGTGGCAAGGTGAGCTTGACAGAAAGGGGTTATTTGCAAAGGTACTTCAAAGGTTCAACATCGATGGTGATACGAAATCTATAAGTATACCGCTAGCTCCTCATTTCAAGTTAAAAGCAACTATATCTCCAACTACTATTGAAGAGCGTGAGTACATGACTCGCATGCCGTATGCCAGAGCAGTTGGTAGTTTGATGTATACAATGCTGTGTACAAGACCAAATTTGTCACAAGCTGTCTCAATGATTAGTAGATACATGCATGATCCTAAAAAGGGTCATGAGAGGTAGTAAAGTGAGTTCTACGGTACATTAAAGGTACCATAGATGTTGGATTGGTATTTGAGAAGGATTCACATGTAAGCAGGAGTGTATCGGTTATGTTGACTCCGATTATGCGGGAGACCTTGACGAATGTCGGTCTACAACGGTGTATGTGTTTACACTGTCTCAAGCATCAATAAGTTGGCGCTCTATTCTATAATCTACCGTTACATTATCTATTACAGAGGCCGAGTACATGACCATGACAGAGGCTATGAATGAGACAATATGGCTTCAAGAGTTGCTCGATGACTTTGGGATTGAAAAGGATCCGTTGAAGATTAATTGTGTAGCATGAGTGCTATCTATTTGGCAAAGAACTAGGCGTATAATATAAGGAAGAAGCACATAAACATTAGGTTTCACTTTGCTCAGGAGATTCTTGATGAAGATAATATTGAGTTACTAAAAATTCACACAAAGGAGAATCCTGCAAATATGCTTACTAAGGTGGTGTCAGGAATAAAGTTTACACATTGTAAAGAGTTGCTCCATATCCTTCCAGTTGCTTGATCTTGTTGGAGCTCGTTTGGATGAACTACGGATGGCTGAATCCCTTGGGTAGGGTGCGTATACAGCCACATTGGTGCAGCCACTTTCGAGTCGATATGTACTATGATGAGATCAGCTCAGATTTGAGAAATCTTCACTGAGATGGAGAATTGTAGGGAGAGAGAAGAATTATATAGAGGAGATCAGAAGCCATAAAGAGCGAGAACGGCGTGTGAACAGAGACGAAGTTGATACCAGACCAGCAGTAGAGCCGGTCGACTGCCCGGTCAATCGGTGTACACAAAGCAGGGGCCGTCGACCGCCCAGTCGACCGTGTGCCCAAACGTGCACATGATAGCTCGATCGACCGTAGAGAGAACGGTCGATGCCCGGTCGACCGACTGACATAATGAGACTCTCGGTTGAACACAGTCGACCGACCGGTCGACCGGGTGCTTGGGTCGGTCGATCGGACTGACCAAGCATCTGGTCGACCGACAGGCATATCTGGGCGCGAATTTGCCTATCCTTTCTGGATTCGGACTTTGTTTCTAAATTGGAGATGAATTCAATTGGGTTTCCTAAATTCCTGGGTCCTTTGACTATAAATAAAGGGACAGAGCCCTCTTTAATTGTATGCAAGTTATAAATTTGTATGGTTATTGAATCAATAAAACTCTCTCTTCCTTACCCCGAGGACGTAGGCAAATTGTCGATCTTTGTTAAATATTGTGTTTGCTTTCTCTCTTGTTTCTTATTGTTATTCTTGGATATTTTCTGCTGCATCTACTAGGTTCCTCGTTGGTTGTTGCTCGCGCACAACATTTATCATATACAAGCACTCTAATTTGAGCCACAAATCGGCGGTGGTATCTTCATCGGCAACCTCCCGCAAAACTTCATTGGCTAGACAAAATTATATCGCATTATGCGTCTTCATCTCGAGTTCTTCCTTTCATTCTCGAACATGGATTCAACAATTTGTTCTTACCGGATAAGACTTTCAACAAACCTTGTTGTACCAAGAGAGCTCGCATTTGACTCTCCACAAGTTGAAGTTATTCCTCCCATCGAATTTTTCTACTTTATACTTTGTTGAAGCCATCTCCAAACCCACAAGAAAATAACTCTACCTCTGATACTAGTTGTTGAAGCAGTGAGCTTCTAATACCAAAGATGGTAAGTACAAACTGAGATATAAATAGCAATAATAAGCTAATAGAATTAAAGAGAATAACACGCCAAGGATTTAACATGGTTTGGTCAATGTAACCTACGTCCACGGGAGAAGATAGAAAGAGGAATTCACTAATCAAAAAGAAAAGAATACAAGAGATTACAACTCTAATTTCACTCACCGAGACCTACAAAACCCAATTTACAAATAGGAACAAATGAATAGAGTTAACAAAGAGGACCTCTCTTTTTTCTGCTCCCTACTAATCTCCAGCTCAATTCTCCACCTCGTAACCCCTCTCTTATATAGGAAAAACTCACCCATCAATTTCACATAAACAAACAAATTAATAAATGCTTAGGGTGGCCATAGCATCTCTTCAGGGTGGCTAATTAATGGATTAGGGTTGCTACTAATCCATTAGGGTGGCCGGAAAAAATCAACAAATGTGGGCTATTCGAGGAGGTGTGTATGTCAAGTCATTGTCAACAAAAATATTCTCTGGCTTGTCTTGTCTTCAAGATATCAGTTCCAATATAATGTTACGAATTACAGGTGGAACACTCTTACAATCGGTGAGTGGGAATTTCCATGGCTCACATATTGATCCTAATTGTGGCGATGTAAATAAGTGTATCATTAGACTGTCTTGCCCAACAGTGCACCTCAGGTCTAGTTGGATACATTGATTCTCTAATTACTTTGCCTACTGTTACCTATGTTTAACATATGTAACAGGGGTCAGACCATCCGATATGCTCAGTTTCTTTTAGGGCTTATTCTACTCATACCGTCAACGTAACTAAAGGTTAGTTACCCCTAATGCTTGGTAAGATATGAGGTCTATCAAAATATTCTACCAAAAAGAGAGAACTGGCTTGTCAACTTTAATATTGTTTAATAGCGTAAATATAAGCATGTTTTAGAAACCCTTGCTGGCCAAACACAATGGGTAAGCTTACTCCTAAAAGATCTCTTGATAGTGGAACCACATTTATCGGGATTGCAGAATTAGCTATAACATGGAAAATTGACATAGCTTCGTGCTTAAGCCATCAGAAAAAGCTAACATCAATGCATTTTTGTGTATGAACATATATAAATAGAAAAATCGAAACAAAGTTTAATGAAATAGAAAATATGTCAAAAAACACACTAACTTTGCATTCCATTTTCCCCACCCTTTCTGGATTCTCTTCTGCGACCTTCAAAGAAATGTTGAAGATGAAAAATCAATCATATTGAATATCAAAATGAAAACTTAAGTCACTGTGACATTGGAAAACTTCTTTTTTTTATTTTATTTTGAGGAATTGGGTGCATTGTATAAAATTTACGGCATATCACATTGGTTATCAATACAAGAACATAGATAATTACATATACAGATTTGGAGTACCTCTTGAAAAATAGCAGCATTTAAAGGAAAATGTGAATGAACAGATCCAGAATAATTAAAATAGGTTTATTACCAGATACACTTCTTTTAGCAGCACATTAAATCGTCAGGCATTTTTTGTAGTAAATGCTATAAAAGCCATGTATAGCAATAATAATTATCATGCATATTCCAAAAGTAAATACAAAATTAATACTTGTCTTGTTACAACTGCCACAGTCTAATTGTCCAATCATGTCCTTATTTGGTGGTTCATGACTCCAAACTCTATAATTGGTGAAGAAATAATACTCGAATGCTAATATATTTGTACTATAGAATCAATATCTATACACATTTTCCTATATTAAAGTAACATGAGGCTTAAAAGCTAAGTAATATTAGGAAATATAGGTAATAAAAGTCTGCGTTAGCTGGACACATGAAATATGCGGCCAAGCATTTGAATGCTTTGAAGTGTTTGATATGGGAACCAAACATGGGGACATGTTCATACTTCTCACTTATGCTTGCAAGTTTGCATTTATCCATATATGTGCAATTAATCTCCTAAAATGGATGGTCCGCATAGTCCAATAAATAAATTTAGACTTCTACACAATACAATTTTCTTACTCTAATGTTATTTTTGTATTTTTTTAAGAGTAAAATATTGAGAAAAGTCCCCCAGCATTCCCTTAAAAGGATTTTTAACAGAACATCTAAAGAGAGTATAAGATAAACATAAACACGTCAGACAGTACCTCAGTATAACATCCATGTCAATTCTAGTGTGAGTTATAATGTTAAACTCTCTCGTGTTAATTAAATTCTTTTAATGTTAAGAAATTACTTATTTAATTAGGAAATGGTATGCATATTATATTATTTTTACACAATGTAATTTGACAACTTTTGTGGCATTATAATGCATGAATTATGTTTTCTCTGTGCAGTACAAGTTGACTTTGTGTCTCACTGCCAGTTAAGCACTCAATTAAAGAAAGCAGTGATTGGAGTGAGTTTACTACCACATTGGAAATAGAGTGGAAATGTTAGTGTTTGATAAATTATTGGGATCCAAGAAATAATGTGTTAATCGTTTGAGTCTGAAATGATATCACTTTATCATCAATAAACACCTCACTCAAAAACAGTCTAATACATCAAATTGTATTACAGTTGATCGTAACAAATTCAGGCATAAGGGATTAGCAATCAGGGCAAAGTCAAATATTTGAGACACAATTGCACTGTGATAGTTAAGAACGCGGACCAAGAAGGAGCTATGCCAGGTTTGTCTCCATGTTGTTCAAGTTTAGGTACAAACCAAGGGGTATTGTTTGCTTTTATCTCATGTCCAATCAAGTACCCAGTTGAAGAAGACACTGATTGAAGTGCATAATTCCCCATTATAGAGTGGAAGAGTGTAGTTGGGTGCATAATTCCCCATTAGAATTAGAGTGGAATAGTGGTTGGTTTGTGATTAGGACATAAAGTCTGGTAGATTAACCTTTAGGGCCTAAAATGCCTGACGCCTGACACAACTTTTTTAATTGTGTCTAGGAGTGCATTCGGAACATATACAGATGATATAGGCATTACCATATCTTTATTTATTTTCCTTTTTTGGATATGAATCTCAATGTGGATATTTTTTAAACTCATATCTCGACATCCATATTTGGTGAAAAAAATATTCAATTCCAATTGAATACAGATATTAGCAGGATACTAGTCAGCATTAACAAATAGGAATAAAAAAACTCGGAGCCCTTAATTTAAATACTTTCGTATGTTAAAAATGTTATAGTATATATAAGATTACATAGCATTACTTGTTTTTAATCAAAAACACCATGCAAATACAAGATACTATGCAAAACTAGATATAATTTAAACATATAAGAATTTGGACATATTCAGTATATTTGAATAAGCATCCAGATGTCTCAGAAGGTTTACCATTACCATATATGTATCTATAGTTTAAATAGACGATATTGGATATCCATATGTCAGGAAACAAACATGGGACAGGATTATTCATATCCATTAGCACCCTAGCCATATTACACAAGTGGACAAATTTCTGGTCTATATACCAAACATATAGAATTTCTCCTCATGCCTCCAAGATATTGTCTATCAATCTAGAATGATCGTCTCTCAAAAGTAGTCTAACTAAAAACAGAAGAAGCTTGATCTTTAACCTAACAACTGCCGTTTATAGTTATTTGTTTTAAAGTTTCAGAGTACATTTCATTGCACTACAAAGTTTGTCATTTGATTTCTTAGACATGTTTGGTGTTCAAAGTTCTATCGGCAAAGCTCCTCCCTCGATACAGTCTCCACTGTTAGGGATCTGGCACCATTTATAATCATTATAAACATTGTCATCTAAGTCCAATATGTTGTTACTATAGAGAAACTATAGGCGCATATGGCTTCTCTCATAGATCGACCAAATTTCTGGAGCACCTGTCCACCAACTTCTATATGTTGAGATTCATCATGACTCCTTTTATGCACCGGAGGTATAGGACTGGTGGTTGATTCGGACAGAATTAGGAGTTCAAATTACATGTAAGATTTAAAATGACAGAAGCGGGTGACGATTATTTTTTTGTTTTGTTTATATGAATTAGGAGTAGGAGACTACGTTAGATAAATTGGTGGGGAAAAGCTGCACCCCCAACCCCTGTTAGGATTTGCCTTAATTTCAAGAGGAGATCATGGTCCAAGAAGATTTAATCTATTTGGAGGAGAAGAAGAATGAATAAAAGAAGCAGATCAAGACAGGTTAGTCGACTAACATATATCATTAGTCGACTAATCAACTATACTAGTCGACTAATATGCACAACAGAAAGTGGGACGAAGTCGACTTATAGTCATTATAAGTCGACTCATGAAGGTATTAATCAACTAATCTGTAGGACGAAGTCGACTGGTTTGATGCACGAATCCATTTCTATTTCAGATTTTGTGCCAGTAGGTTTTCCTTTCTAGTTGGAGTACGAATAGGAATCAATTTTTATTCTATAAAGATTTGTTTCTAAAATTTGAATGGTCTAGAATTCTACTAGATCAAAAAAAATGTTCTTCAAACATCTGATAGCCAAGATCATCTCATAGTCTGAATAAGATTTGTGTTGTAAAGTTCTATATATAAAGGTTGTAACCTAGCATTGTAATTAAGGAGAAAAAGCTAAAAAACAAGAAAAACTCCAAGAAAGAGAGAAAGGTGACGGTGCATAGAGAAGAGGTATACTCTTATAATCTAGGTATAGATTTAAGGGGAAGGTGAATACTCCAGTGAGATCAAGGGGAAGGTTAGACCTCTATTGTACTAAGTTTATTAATAAAACTCTCTCAAATTTCTTCCCGTAGACGTAAGCCAAATTTGGGCTGAACCACATTAAATTCTCGTGTTATTGTTATTCAAATTTTTTGTCTTGTATTGTTAGTTTGCTCTACAATAGTTTTCATTTTACAAGCATTGTCATATCGTTAAGGTCTCAGATGCGCACAACAATTGGTATTATAGCTAAAAGTTGACGAAAAGGCACGACAAAGTTCAAGGTCGAGAAGTTCAATGGCAAAAAAATTTTGGTTTATGATAAAAGGGGGTAAAGGCATTACTAGTGCAACAGAGTTTCACAAAATCTTATACAGAAAGTCATCAACACTGCAGGTACATCGATAATGATTGGGAGGAGATGGATCTGAAAACACGTCTCGCAGACGAGGTCATGTACAATATGATAGATGAAGAAATCGTTACGGAATGTGGTCAAGGTTAGAGATATTGTATATGACAAAGAGCCTCTCCAATTATATCTCAAGAAACAACTATATGGGCTATGCATGACGGAAGGGACGTCAGTGTTAGAGTACCTAAACTTCTTCAATAAGATTATCATTGAGCTTCTAACTGTTGATGTTAAGATCAACGAGGAGGACAAGACATTGACACTTCTTAATTCACTATCAGAGTCATATGATCAGATTATTATCACCATGATCTAGGTAAGGAAACTCTCTCTTGGAGGAGGTCACATCAACTCTCTTATCTAATAAAATCAGAAAAAACCAAATCAAATTGAGTAGAAGGATTGGGTTTGTTGGCTATGGGAAGGAAGAGAAAAGAAGAAATGAAAAGTCTTAGCTCGTCGAAGGCGTGTAATTTTGTCACAGGAAATGTCATTAAAAGAATGACTGCAAGTATCGGAAAGAGTGGTTGAAGAAAAGGAAGCAATCTGTGGAGATAGACGTAGCAATGAGCAGTGTATCGAACACCGAGTATTAATGACTTCCTACATTGAAGACAACACTTCTCAAGATAAAGGCTAAATATTTAATTCTGATCGTACAGTTCATATATGTTCCCATAAAGAGATGTTCAACTCTTTAGTTGCAAAAGAGAAAAGAACTGTAAGATTGTGGATGGCTCGACTTGCAAGGTCATCGGTACTGAGACAGTCAATGTTACTATAGAGATGGGATGGTGTATGATCTGAAGGCGGTTCGGTATGTCCCAGAAGCATTGTAAATCTTATAAGAGTACTTGAAAAAAAAAGATGTTGGATCCAAGTGCAACAAGGATCGTCACAGTTAGCCAAAGAGACAGAGTAATCCTGAAAAGGAGAAAAGTGTGGAGGAATATACATGTTGAAGGAAGAAAACTCAGTTCGAGGTAGAGTTTTAGAGACAAGCTTGGAAGGAAGCTCATCACCAAGTGGAGCTTCAAGGAAGACTGCAATAGGACATGAACCAGGTCAAAGTGTTATAGAAAAGAAATGGTGCATTCGAGTAAGGCCCGAGATGGCCCAAGGCATGGCGATAAATCAGCCAAAGGCTTCAGGGAGAGGGGCAAGAGTTAAAATCTTCGTAGTACGGTTACAACCAAGGGAAGAATTAAGATAGTAATCTAAAATTTCTAAGATATTTTGCGGAAGGCTTGAAAAGCAAGTCAAGATGGAGATTGTTAGGATTTTATCTTATTTTTTAAGAGGAGATGATGGTTCAAGAAGATCCAATTTATCTGGAGAAGAATGAAGAAAAGAAGTAGATCAAGATAGGTTAGTCAACAGGTATCATTAATCGACTAATCGATACTAGTCGACTAATATGCATAACAAAAAGTGGGAAGTTTACAGACATCGACTTATAGTCATTATAGGTTGACTTATGAAGGTATTAATCGACTAGTCTGTAGGATCAAGTCGACTGATCTGATGCACGAATCTATTTCTGTTTCAGATTTTGTGCGAGTAGGTTTTCCTTTCTGATTGGAGTACGAAGAGGAATCAGTTTCTATTCTATGAAGGTTTATTAAGTTTAAAGGCTCTAGAAATTTTTAGATTAAGAAAAAATTTCGAGCATCTAACGGCCAAGATCATCTCATAGTTAGAATAAGATTTGTATTGTAAAATTCAATAAATAAAGGTTATAACCTAGCATCATAATTAAAGAGAAAAAGCTGAAAAGCAAGAAAAGAAAGCTGAGAAAGAGAGAGGAAGTGACGGTGCATAGAGAGAAGATATACTCCTATAATTTAGGTGTAGCAGTGTTCTAAAAAAGGTTTAAGCGGTCGATTAATCGGCCGCTTAAATGTTTTCTGCCTGAAACCGAACAGAACTTGAAGAAAGCGGTCAGATTACTCGGCTAGGCGATTAATTCGCTTAAGCGACGATTAAACGTCTAATCGGTGATTAATTAGCGTTCATTTAAACATTATTCAATCATTTTCTAAATGGTTCGAATTTCGAACCCATTAAGCTAATTGAACTCAAACCTGATACATTATTACTTTTCTAAATAGAGGTACATTGATGTACTTTGAACTAATTGACATTATTACTTTTTAAATTTCTCTTAGTATTAGCAATTAAAATTTTCAAGTATGTTTGTTATATCTTTTATGTTTTTTTTGAGAGATTATAAAATTCACATTTGCATATTTTAAGTATTATAATATTATTATATATTAAAATAATAATAAAACGTGTAATCCGTTTAATCATCATTTAAACCGTTTAAGCATTATGCGCTCCCGGACCGCGCACGTACGAACCCGCTTTTTAGAATATTGAGGTGTAGATTTAAGGAAAAGTGAATACTTTTGTGAAAACAAAGGGAAGTTTAGATCTCTATTGTATTAAGTTTATTAATAAAATTCTCTCAATTTCTCTCCCTGGACGTAGACCAAGTTTAGCCGAACCACATTAATCCTCATGTTATTGTTATTATTTCTATTCTTTTGTCTTGATATTGCTAGTTTGCTCTAAAATAGTTTATTTTTGTAAGTATTGTCATATCGCCAAGGTCTCTGCAGTGCTCAACAACCCCCACTAACCACCAACCTTACACATGCTTAAGTAAAAAGGATTTAATAACAAAGTAGGACAAGATAAAGGAAAGAAAAGAAAAGAGAGAGAAAGTACACAGGTCCTAACCCGCCCATAAAATGTCAAAAACAAAAGCCATAGCACCGGAAGGTACATCATTGAACTGAAGCGGATAACAAAGTGTCATGCTTGAAGAAGTGAGGGATTTCCCCAACCATGCTCACTCCACAGCACAGACCTACACCTGCAACCCCCCGCCCAAAAGAAAAGAAAAGAAAGGAAGGAAGCACCACGTCACTTGAAAAAGAAAAAAGGAAAGAAAATAAAATAATAAGAAACAAGGCAGGTTGTAGCACCCATAAACTAACTTGTTTCTTTATATGTTTTATCCTTTTTATGTATAACTATTGTATTTGTGCTAAAGGAAAGTGATCAAAGACGTGCACAATTACATATATTGTTGTTCCTATATTATGTAATTTGTTCCTATATAATGTAATTTTATGTCTGTATGTTGCCCTCATAAATAATATACAATTCAGTTTGTCAATTGATTTAAAATGGTATTAGAGACATTCCTCTAAAATTCTAGGCGCCATCAAGGTTTTCTTTTTCTGAACATTGTCATCAAGCCACTCACAAGCTTGTGCTAAGCTGCGTTCGTATAGCGCATGCCTAGCGCTAGGCCATTTTCCGCCTTGCGCATCACTAAAGGTTTTTTGTAGGGCATCAAGGTCTTCTTGTTATTGATTGTCAATGCAAATTTCACCTTCCACCATAGAATCAGATTTCATCGTAATGCAACACTTGGATGACCCATCTCAGATCTGTCCTCTCTTATTCTGCTCCTGACTCCCCTATTACATGCTCGTCCAATTCTGATGTTGCCACTCCTTCAGTATTTTGTTCCTAGCTTCTCTGTTGCAAAATCACCTGCGTCTTCATTATTCAATTCTGATGATGCTCGCCTCCTGTGTTCTTCAGTTTTAATACCAACTTTGATTTTTATTTTAGTAGATATTTATCATTATCGTTATGGTTTCAAATATTAGAATCGACAATATTGTATACCCTATATATAATAACCATGTGATATCAGTCGATATCAGGGCTGATATTGTCGATATGATCAATGTTGTGAATATTGACGATTGATATTGATATAAAAACCATTGATCAATATCGATATCGAGATTTTAAACCATAGTTATCATTTTCCTCGCTTATGCATCATTTAAACTCTCGATATTAATCCATTGTGAGTTTGTAAGAGAGTGTTAAGAAACAAATTAGATTCAAAATTACAATACTATTATAATTAGGATTTGCCTTATTTGGGAATTTAAATATTATAAAGTTTCTATATTATGCAATGTGTATGCCTATATATTCTCAGGTATTGCCCTCATCAATAATATAAACAATGTAACAAGTCTCACATCATAAACATAAAGGAAAAATGCAAGAGATAAATATAAAATTGGACATAAACCTACCTGATTGAGCTTTTTATTCAGATTAAGTCTTAGTCGTATAATATACTCATTAGGTGCTTCTGCAATTGGCCTCATTAACCTTTTCGGCCAAAAGTTCACCACAATTTTGATAATTTGGTTAATGAGAAGTAACAAAATGCTTGCCCTACCTTTGGTGAAACCTTCACAATTTATAGTTGTTCTTCATGTAGAGCATCATACTAGAGGAAAAGATTTTAAGGTTAATAATGACATAACAGACTTGGGAATCAAAACTAACTAGGAAGTTAAAGATGAGATCTCATAGACCAATCACTTAGAGAAAATAAAACATAACACAAGCAATTGTAATTGATTATCAATAGGTTCATAAGAACTTTTACAAATAAAGAAAGAAACTAACAAGCGGCGACAGTTACAACTAGAGACATTTTAAAAAAGTGTTAAGAAAGGGATAAAATTGTAAGCCACACCTTTTGTATATAGCATACAAAAGAACATGATTTAGGTTATTATGAGATCTATCCATGAAGAAAAGTATATTGCATGGAGAAAATCAACTTTGGTAGAACTGAACCATAAATTGACAACCTCCAGGCAAAATAAATATATTAGAGCTTGTTATCAGGACAACCCATATATCAAGGTCTGAAATATATTGCAACATTGTTATTTATGTTCGTATTGATATTGTTGATACGATCTAATACGACCAAGATGATAGATATTGCCGATTTAATGAGCCAAAATGACCGTATTGCCAATTTTGATACCAAAAACCTATGGCAGATATGGATACCAAGATGACATATAATACCAAAATCAGCATGAGAAAGAAAAAGATATCATGATATAAGTCAATGAGTCCTTGCATAATAGGTATTGATGTGTCTTGAGATCCTAGTTGTCACGGTTCCGCTACATCATAGGGAGCGTGATGTAACACAGGATCGCAATCACCTTCGAATACAAAAAGAAAAAGAAAAACTAGAGTTTTACAAGAAATAAAATAAAAAAAGAGATTAGGGTTAGAGAAAGAATCAAATAACTTTAAGTTTCGCACCCTTACGCAGGCTTCACACCCCTTACACTACGGGCTTCACATCTAATCTCAAGAACCCAAGAGCTCTGAAATTTTAACTAAAAAAATTTTTATTTAATCATTATCTGTTTATTCATTGAGTTGAGCCTCTTTATATAGGCTCTTATAAAGTGAACTTTCCCATCACAACCGATGTGAGACTAAGTTTTATAATAAAAGAAAAGGCTAAACTCAAAAATAGACTAAGGCATAAAAAGATAACCAGTATTTGTGTGATGTCCACATCATTTCCCCAGGGTGGGAGAGAGTCGACCCTATCGAGTGAGGACACCTCTCATGAAGCATCCCAATCATGCCATAGTGGTGGTCGTGACAGTGGCATCAATGCATCACATCGAGATCAAGGTGGTGGAGGTCGAACTGATCTCCGTATCGGATCGATAAAAGATGACAGCTTGATCAAGACACCTATAGCAGACTGAGGCACGTCATCCATGATGAAAACTGAACAGATTGAACTTTGCCCCATAAGTGCCCTGATCACTTGTGAGCCTGGCTTCTGAAGACATATCTGCAATGGGTTGTACGCATCAGGCAATCTCAAAAAAAATGATACCCTATAGCTGCCAACGGTGGTACTAGCTTCAAAGTAGGCTCCGCTGGAATATCTATAAAAATCTCAATGGAGTGAACTTCAACTTTCATAGGCTGCGGGAAAAACTCTTCTTACTGTGACACCGAGTCAGCAATAACTTTGGTCTTGACTCTGGCTTATCATAAACTTCTGGCTTGGCTCCATATTGTCATCAATTTCTGGCTATGATTCTGGATTGGCAACAACCTTTATCGCCTTGCTTTCTAGCATCTTAACCATGTCAGCGAGAATCTCCTTACATTCAGTGATCAAATCGCTAAATTGTGGCCCATCGAGGTGTGGAGCATACCGAGCATGAAGAAGTTCTTGTAGGATAAGTCAATCTCGACAATCGATATCATTATCTTCCCACCACCAATAAGCTTCTCCAGCTAACTTCGGTTGGGCGTAATGACACTTCTGCGCAGGTGTCAAGGAGAAATACCTGAAGAAATTCTCAAGATGATTTTCACACTTTTCATACCCATCTTGATCATAAAAACCCTGAAAATACGGGAGAGCTGCATACATGTTCCTTTTCAACCTCTTTTTCATCCCCATCAGTATAAATGTATTTGCCACAAAAATAAAATCTCATAAATAAAACTCAATGCATAAAGGTCAGAGTTTACCCAATAAATCGGTAGCTCAAATTGGACTCAAATTGGGCTGAAGATATGCCAGAACACTGATTTTCTACTGCTGGGACAGTACTGGTGCCAAATACGAGCTCGTGGAGGTCAGATCTGCTGCTCAAGTGCTATAAAATCTTTGTAATGGCTCCAGGGCTCAGTCACGAACCCAACACTTCGAACAGGCTCAAACAGACTCCGAACGAGCGAGAAACGGACTCCGAACTGGTCAGGGTAAAAGATAGGCGGTTACTGTTCACTGTGAACAGCAACCGGATGAACAGTAATTACAGTTCACGGTGAACAATAATTACTGTCACGGCGAATAGTAAATTTTTTTTAAAAAAAATCCTCTCTTTCTATTTTTTCTCTTTTTTCTATTTTTTTCCTGTTTTCTTTTTTCTGTTTTTTTTTTAAAATGGATCTAGATCTAGAGATCTAGATCTAGGATTTAGGGGAAGGGAAAAAATTCGAAGGGGATTTGGACCAAAGCTCTGATACCAAATTGATGAAATACAGGATCGCAATCACCTTCGAATACAAAAAAAAAGAAAAACTAGAGTTTTACAAGAAATAAATAAAAAGAGAAATTAGGGTTAGAGAAAGAAGCAAATAACTTTGGGCTTCGCACCCCTTATGTGGGCTCACAACCGTTGCACCACGGGCTTCACACCCAATCTCAAGAACCCAAGAGCTCTGAAATTTTAACTGGAAAAGTTTTTATTTAATCATTGTCTGCTTATTCATTAAGTTGAGCCTCTTTATATAGGCTCTTACAAAGTGAACTTCCCCATCACAATCGATGTGGGACTAAGTTTTATAATAAAAGAAAAGGCTAAACTCAAAAATAGACTAAGGCATAAAAAGATATCAGTACTGGTGTGATGTCCATATCAGAGCGATTACAAGGAATCGGCATTCGGAGGGACTGAAGGAATATGCCACCTTCCATTAAGCCCTAACGGTCTTGAGATACAAAGATGGATCCGTTATACAAAAACCAAAATCAGAATGAGAAAGAGAAAGATATCGTGATGTAAGTCAATGATTCCTTGCATAATATGTGTTGCTGCGTCTTGAGATCCTAATTGCCATG
Organism: Agave tequilana; assembly: GCA_038442645.1. Classification (NCBI taxonomy): domain Eukaryota; kingdom Viridiplantae; phylum Streptophyta; class Magnoliopsida; order Asparagales; family Asparagaceae; genus Agave; species Agave tequilana. The sequence continues at coordinate 87,539 of JAVJIF010012756.1, read as the reverse complement.
GTTCCGCGGCATCACAGGGAGCGATTATGAAGAATCACCATTTAAAGGGATTGAAGGAATCTGCCATCTCCCCTTAAACCCCTAACAGTCTCTCTCTTCTATTCAAACCATATATATTGTCAAAATAATTCACATTCTAAATTTCTGACTTGTAGCACTAATACTTATAGCTTTAAAGATCGATAACAGTTTTGGCACCCCTTATCTAAAACTACCCAGGGCCATACTAATAAGAAAAATTATCTGTTTAGACATCCCCTCTCCACGTTAGAATAGATAGTCGCAAGCTATCAATAATGCCTCTTATAATGTTGGCCCACAACTAGCCTTAAGCTTGAGTCAAGTGATCAGCTAACATAGTGTTAATGAGGTTCTTGGATCAAATCTCTTCTCTAGCATTATATTCATTAAGAAAAATAGAAAGAAAAATGTATGTGCTCCACAACATACCCTTTTGCAGGGGACCATCATTTCCATCTTTGGAGTGCTTCAAATGATCCATTTAGTCAACCTCCACTAGGGTCTTGGAGAGATATATGTGACCCTCCCTGTGAACAATGGGTCTTTTATAATGTTGACCAACAAGCTTAAGCATTTGGCAAAGTGGTCAACTAACACAAGCTAAATAGCATGATTTAAAATCTCAGTATCAGTATCAGTATAGTCAATAGTTTTGAATGTCAATATTAGCAATATCGGCCATCAATATGACAAAATTGGAAATATCAACAATATCAATCCAAATATCAATCGATTTATAGGGTTGATATTGTAGTGGGTACCTCAAAATCCAATATAATATTAACGATATATATCAGAATTGGCCTATATTTGAAACCATGCTAAATAGTAATGCTGAAAAGGCATATAACTCCCCAGCTAATTTTACTAATAAGAAGGATTGGTGATCATTCTTCTTCTGGTAACAACCAAGATTGGTAGTCATTGTATCTTTCTAGTTCAGGAACAAATCAAGCAACATTGCTATCAACTTTGAACAATAAAATCCATTCAACACCCATGGCTTCTGAATACAGACTACATGTCGTGATCCATAATTGTAAAAAGTTCGGTCTTTGCTAATGAGAAAGGAAAAGTTACTAATATTTAGGATGGACTGCATTTGTTTTGCTTTTCCAATTTTTCTTGAAGGATGATTGCTACACCCTGCAGGAAAATTTCCTTCATCTTTTACTAATCTGGGGAATGTTGAGGGATGCACTTCATAATTTTAAACTAAAATGACCAATTAAGTACTTCTATTCATCTTCCTCAAAAAAGTACCTTCTGTGATGTGAAACGTGCACGTGGGCGAAAGCAATTGAATAAATAATTCAAAGAAATGTTTCACCAACAAGAAGATCATTGGTAGAAAAATACTTAAATTAGTTAATATCTTTGTGTTTTTAAACATGCAAGTACTAGATCTATATCAAAGCAAAAAGACTAATTAATGTTATATGATGCAAGTACTAGATCCATATCAAAGAAAGAAGACTAATTAATGTTATATGTGATACAGGTAATCATATTCGACTATTAAGAAAGAAGTTAATAGGATTACAAGGCAATTCAGATTCGCACACTCATAAGAGTTTTAAGTGGACAGTAGATGAATACTGATAACAAACTGGAGATGTAATATCAAACTTGTAAATAAATATTGGTGGATTGAAATTGTACCTTAGATAATTTGTTTGATTTTATTTGCCTTACTCTGAATTTTGTGAGTATATAGCTCCATTTGTCATGAATGCATTACTTCAAGAATCGTGTGATTTGAACTCCGGATGAGTGGGTTATGACCGAATAACGAAACTTACTAGTGCAGAATTCTGCTCGCGCAAATCTAATTATCGGCCTGACTGAAAGTCAGCAGTAGAGGTTCAGGGCTGGGCTTGGTTAGGCACTGTCTGGACACAGGCAGGGGTGTTTGGGTTTTAGCAATGAAGAGGAGATGGAAGTAGAGAAGAGGCGAGAATCATTTAAGGTTGTGGTTGCACGAAAGGGAGTCATCGACAATCAATTAAAACTCAGCATTACTTTTGAGAGAGGCGAAAGGAATTTGTTTGTGGAGAGATAGAGAGAGGAAGATAATTATAGTAATCGATAAACAATTAGGGCATCCCACCACTAATCTGAGTTAATAGTGCATCCTACCACTATTAGAAAGATGATTCATTATCTATAATAACTCACAAAGAAAATAGTAAATTTTCATTGATTATTCCTTCAAAAAGTGAATACATGGGGGTTATATACAACTAAGTAAAATAATACTCTCCTAGTTACAATCGAAGAAAAAATTAAAATCCTAAAAGAAATTAAAAACCTAAAGAAACCAAAATTACATGAAATAGAAACTATTATCCTGATACTACCAGAACTACTGGATCCATATGAGTTTATATGTCTTCTCCAATGATGATAGATGCTCCATGTCATTGACGTCTTGATGTCCGCATTATACTCCGGGGTTAGAGAGATCGACTCTATCGAGTCAGCAATATAAGTGATCTCATCTTACTCCAAAATGTTGGGATCAATCTATTGTAGTGCACTTTGATCTTTCTATGAGTCATCAGTTGGTGCTTTTTTCCATCTAACTAAATATCTACTAGTTGTGAGAACTTTATCATCCAAAATTTTATCAATTTGATCAACTGCAATGGGTAAAATATTTAGAAGTAGTGGAAAAGGATGTCTCACAGAAATAAGCTCAGGGAATAGCTCATCATCTAATAGGGTGATCGGGTTAAATTCAGGACCATTGTAATCCACTAGATATTCAATATTTATATAGAATTGAAGAAGATCAATAACATAAGTATTACCATTTAGCTTCTTTAAAATTTGAAACGGATCAGTACTACAAGCATACAAAATAACATCACCAACATTAAAAGTTTTAAATCATTTTCTATTGTCCAATTCGTAAGTTGTAGTTGGCGTTGCTTTGAACCATCTTATTATTGATTTTCTTATGTAATTTGTGCACATAGAGCGATGCTAATAATGATGCAGACTCATGAGGACTCTTAGCTAGACTCTAATGTTGGTACCGTGCAAAGTTATTGATGAAAAGTTTGACAATCAATTTGGGGATGAAAAGCGGTGGAGAAACTTAGTGCCTAATATGTGCCACATGATTCTCCAAAAATCGAGATGAAATTGATAGGAATAAGACAGTTGTTGAACTCCATGGTCATGGAGTTAATCATCACACCTTATTCGGATAGGGATGGGCTACAACATCTAATCTAAGATTTTCGATCACCTTGGACGACATTGCATGGATACAACATTCACTGTCCACAATCACCTTACAATTCTTCTATAATTTTAGAGTAACATGTGAAAGGTTGTAGTTTTTTTTTTCAATTATTTTTTTCAACTGGTTGTGAGGGGACACGCCGGACGACGGATAAATGAATCGATGGTGTTGGCCCAATATAGTTGAGACAATATCATCTGATGTGATCTCTTTGTTAGTGTCAGATCCACTTCTCCTAGTTGGAATGTGAATTTGTCTGAACCAAGCTCAATATTGTATTAGGTGTCAAATGTCAGTGGTAGTTTGTTCAGGAAAAATTCCGGGACGATATCGCTAATCTCCTTAATCACAGGAGTGACTTTAGGAGAGACAATGCTAGCAGACTCTGGGACTACAATGAAAACTTTGTTAACCATGATAATTTAATAAGATTGGTGCAGTCAACAGCTATGTGTCCATATCCTTGACACTCATTGCATTTAGCAACATGGCTAATGCTAAGAATTTCCTTTCTAGGACCTTTATTTTTGTTATCTATTTCGATATTCTTGTCCTTAACATCATTCCTGAGTGAAGTGTTTTGGGCACTAGATTTATAAGGCTAGGTGGTGCTACCAGACTCTTTCACTACTTCTCTAGCTATGGGGGTCAAACAGGAAGCAACCCTATCTAGTTCAAGTACTCGTGATTTGGATAATGCTATCAAGCGTAGCCGATATGGTCGCAAACACTACGACAAGTTGAACCTCTGTGATCGGATCCATCAGGGTGATGAGAGAGTAACTAGACTCTTCTAAAAGTGAGGTCATAATGAGAAGACATGACTCTAAACTATTTTTTTTTAAAATTATTAGATTAATAAACCTTAATCTTATCAGTCCAATTAGCCAGATCAGCATAACTTAGGCGAGAGATTTTTTACTCTTATCATTTCTTAATTACAGATCACATTGAGAATCTTTTCTTAGTTATATACCAATCGTACAAAATTTCAAGAAAAATTTTACCCTTCATTGGTTCCTAAATTACACTAATTTTTTTGAATTTTAAACAAAATTTAACTAGATGTAAGAAAGCAAATAAACATAATTAATATACAAATCCTACCTAACTTTGCTCAAATATTAAACTGATGAGAAACATGTACATAGGTGGAAGCAATTGATAAAATAACTCAAAGAAATATTTCACCAACAAAAAGATCGTTAATAGGAAAATACTTAAATCAATTAATATCAACTTTATGTTTTTAAACATGCAAGTAATATATTCATATCAAAGCAAGAAGATGGATTAATGTTATATGCTATGCAGGTAGGCAGATTTGATTATCAATAAAGAAGCTAATGGAACTACAAGGCAATTTAGATTCATACGCTCACAAGTTTTAAGTGAACAATAAATCAATATTGATAACAAATTGGAGATGTAATATCAAACTTAGAAATAAATATTCATGAATTGAGATTGTACCTCAGATAATATATCTGATTTCATTTGCCTTGCTCTGAAATTTTGTGAGTATATAACTTTTTTGTCACAAATGCAAGACTTCGAGAATCGTGTGATTTGAATTCCAGATGAGTGAGTTATGATCCAAACAATGAAGCTTGCTGGTACAAAATTCTGCTCGCATGAATCTGATTGTCGGCATGACTGGAAGTCGGTAGTGGAGGTTCATGGCTAGGCCTGGTTAATGGACACTACCTGAACACGGGCAGGGGTGCTCGGGCATTAGTAATGAAGAGGAGATGGCATGGAGGAGAGCGGGGATCTCTTAAGGTTGTGCTTGCATGAAAGGGAGTCGACGAGTCGTCGACATTAATTAGAACTCGGCGTTACTTTTGAGGGGAAAAAGAAATTTATTTGTGGAGAGATAGAAAGGGAAGAGAATTATAGTAATCGGTAAACAGTTGAGGCATTTCACCACTAATCAGGGTTTAATAGGGCATCCCATCACTATTAGAAAGAGAATTCATGATCCATAGCAAACTCACAAAGAAAATAACAAATTTTCATTGATTATTCCTTCAAAAAGTGAATACATTTGGGGCTTTATATAGCCAAGTATAATAGTACTCTCCTAAAAATCGAAGTAGAAATTAAAATCCTAAGAGAAACCAAAAACCTAAAAGAAACCAAAATTACAAGAAATAAAAACTACTAATCCTAATACTATTAAAACTATTGGATCCATATTGAGTTGACATATCTTTTCAACGATGATAGATGCTCCATATTCTTGGTGTCTTGATGTCCGCATTATTCTGTTCACCGCTAGCCTTCTAGGTGTATGGTGTTCCTCATGCCAAACATGTCCATCATGATGAGAATTTATGAGTAAATGTTGGATGGTTAACATAAAGTGAGGGAAGTAAGATTATGCTTATTTTCTTGGATCCTATTTTGTTTTTAAGATATGCTCCAAATTTAAACCTATTTTGATGATGAGCATGATGTTATGATACCGACACAATAAGAGAAAATACTGAGAGACTCGGCAGCGGAAGCGTGGAAGTGACATACCACTAGCAAGTAATAAAATTAATCATCACAAATACAAAAACACCAGATTTAACGTGATCCGACAAGGTATACCTATATCCACGGGGAGAGGGGAGAAATTTTATTGAAAAAGAAAGAACATAACAAGAGTTATAAGAATATCTCTCTCACAATTCTCAATGATAGAAACTTTCAATTGTTCTTGATTTGCCTGCAAAAGCCACTCTAAAGGGGTTTTATAGATTTCTAGGATTATCCTAGTCCAACATAAACTCTAGTAATACAAACAACACCACCTCAAAGAGAAGAAAACTCGAAGTCAACACGAGCTAGAATCAGAACCCGAAAAGAAAAGTGTCAGAATCGCTTGTCTAGGTGACTACTCTGACAGATTAGTCGACTAGACTGCCCATTAGTTGACTGATCTGATGTATTAGTCAACTATCTGAAATCATTTACTCGATGTTACGACCCAGTCAACTAATCTGCACATCATTAGTCGATTAATTGTATGATAAGTCGATTAGTTTGTTGCATTAATCGACTTATCCTGTGCACAATCTTGTGCGGATCTTCTCGTGCATGTCCGTGTATGTCCGTTCTCGATCTCTAAAGTTTGTAACTTCTCCACCTTAACCTGATTTTTTCTTCAATGAATTTAAGGCACCCAAAATACTAACAATTTTCACCTTGACTTACATCCATTGAGTCTCCATGTAGAAATTGGCCTCTGTATCATTCATCGAGCTTCTTCCCCTTCTGTGATTTCATATGACTCTCTCCCAAGAGTCATTTCTCCACTTTACTTTTGGAGAACCTGGAAGAAGTTAAGAGATATTTTGAACTTCTCTACCGAGATGGTCTTTATCATCATGTCTGCCAGATTCTTTTTAGTAATGATCTTCACAAGTTAATCACCTTGTCATTTATGACCCATTGACATATCTTGTAATAACTGACATCAATGTGCTTCGTATACTTATGATACTTGTAGTCCTTAGCAAGATGAATAGCACTTTGATTGTTACAAAAAATTTGCACTGAATCATGTATGATACCAAAAGTCTCGACTAATCCTCTTAACCACAAGGATTTCTTAGATGCCTCAACTACAGCTACATATGTTGCTTCTGTTGTTAATAGAGCCACTATGTCTTACAATTTCGCCTTTCAACTGATGACGTACTCAGCTACCATGAATACATAGTCCGTTGTAGATCTTTACTGATCAAGATCTCCTGTATAATCTGTATTAACATAACCTTGTAATACCTTCGACTTTCTCATTTTCAATCTCTGAAATGCTAGGCCTAGTCTCACAGTCCCTCGTAGATATCATAGCAAACACGTCACTGCTTCCCAATGTTGCTTGCTTGAAATTAACATGAATTGACTCACTGTACTAAGTGCATAGGCTAAGTCAGATCTAGTACAGACCATAGCATACATGAGTGATCCTACCGCCCTAGCATATGGTACTTGAGATATCTCTTCCTCTTCTTTCGGTGATTGTGAACACTGTTTGGAGGATAATTTGAAGTGACTTGCCAAAGGACTGCCATGTTGAACTGTTCCAACACCTTTAAAACATAGTTCTCTTGGGATAACTAAAGTATGTTTGAACCTCTGTCTCGAGTGATCTATTCATACCTAAGATCTTCTTGGCTTATCCCAAATCTGTCATGTTGATTTTCCTTTTAGCTGAGCTTTAATCTTCTGTATATATGCATTTTTTTACAGCAATTAACATATCATCCACATATAAAAAGAAATATGTCAGAACATCAAAAATTTGTTTGAAATAGACACAACTGTCATACTCATATTGGGTATATTTGGCCTTGATCATAAAAGAGTCGAACTGTTCGTACCAATGCATGGGAGACTGCTGAAGTCCATGGAGAGACTTCTTGAGAAGACACACATTGTTTTCTTATCCTTCTTGAATGTACTTTTTAGATTGCTTTATATATATCCTCTCCTCTAGGTCACCGTGTAAAAATACTATTTTGACATCTAACTACTCCAACTGCAGATTAAACTGAACTACTATCGCCAACATCCAAATAGATGCATACTTGATGATAAGAGAGAAGATCTCATTATAGTCAATATGCTTCTTCTGAGCATATCCCTGGCAACTAATATTGCCTTGTACTGCTCATTTTCTTCTTGTGAAAGACCCATCTACAACATATGTCTTGGAGACCTTTGAAAGATCCACCAAGTCTCATATTTGATTTTTATTCAAAAACTCCATCTTTTATTTCATGGTTGTAATCTACTTGTCTCTATCACTGCCTCGATTGCCTCTATATAACTGATAGGATATCATATTTCTCTTACTAATAAAAAAGAGACATGATCATTTTTTCAGTCATATCTTGTTAGTGGTACCAAAACTCTGTCTGATCACTTCAATGATCTAGGTTATTGCTAAGTAGTCTTTTTTCTCATCTCCATCTGAATCTGAGGAGTTATCATTTAACCCATAAGGCTTTTAAGTCCATGAAAGAACTCAACCCTCTTTACCTGAGAATCTGTTGTATAGTCTGGAGCTCTACCTTGGACCTTATCCTCTGTTTTTATTTTCTTACAACATTGATTTTTCATCAAAAATCATATTTCTACTAGTAAAAGCACTCCTTCACCTAAGATTTCAAAGTCTGAAAACCTGGACTTCTTTGGTGAACTCGATGAAAATGCATCTGGACTCAAATTTGTTCCTTTTCTGACTATCAACTAAATTATGTGTTGGGCAACTAAAATTCGTAAGGTTGAATAGTCCACAACTTTCCTCGCTATTTCTTTTTTGAGATCTAAAGATCAATGAATGTAGATGGTGACCTGTTTACTAAATAGCATATATGACTTACCGCTTCTGCTCACAATTCTTCTGACATGTCAGTTTGTAATCTCATATTGCGGGTACACTCTATAAGTGTCTGATTCATACACTCTGCTACTCTATTTTGTTATGACTGCCCTAGAATACTTAGCTGGTGTTTGATGCCTTCACCTGCCAAGTAAGTTTTGAACTCTGTTAAGGTATACTCGCCTCCATTGTCAGACCTTAAAAATTTCACCTTTCGCCCCTTCTGATTCTCCACCGTAGCTTTTCACTTCTTGAACTTTTGAAATATCTATGATTTCTTCTTCAAGAAGTATACCTTAAAAATAACATAGTACCTTGCACCCTCAATGGATGCTACTACCGAAGGTCCCAATACATCCGTGTATATAAGATCTAGCAAGCCTTTTGTCTTGTGTTGTGATGGAGAGAAAGTTGTTTTATGTTGTCTCCCTTAATGCAAATAGATCGAGTTTACAATATTTGACAACTAGGATAACTCCTTTGTTGTATAGGGCTTAAAGACCTCACTCGCTCATTTCTCCAAGACGCATGTGCCAATATCTTGCAGTGTCCTCCTTCTCCAATGCTGCTCATCATCAACGATAATGCTTCCGATCATCTTGTACAAGCTCGAAGTCTGTTCCCCTTTGAGAATTGTCATGGAGCCCTTGGTAACTTTAACACCTCCATCTGCACCTAAGAACATACACCCTTGAGCTCCTAAATCTCCAAATGAGAGAAGATCCATCCTTAAATCCGAAAAGTGACGCACATTCATGAGGGTTTGCGTCTGTCCATCAAACATCCTCATACGGATATTGACAATGCCAATTAGCTTGCATACGGCGTTGTTACCCATCAGACAGAGCCTCCTCAAAAGGTTTGTATGTGCTGAATCATTCTCTTTTGGGGCACATGTGATATTTGCACCCCGAGTCACGTAATCAAGCATTTGAGTACTTTTCTTTCCCTGATTGAGCTGTCAGGGCATCACATAGATTCTCATCTATGTCTTTAACAACATTAGATTATTCTGACTTTCCAGTGGTATTAACCCATCAGAATCCTCACCGCCTTTCTTCTTCAGCATCTCCTTGTATTTGAAATATTTTTTCTTGATGTGTCCTAGTTTCTCACAGTAATAGCAAGCATCACTGCTAGAAACATTGGATCCTTTTTAGGTCCCCTCCTCTTTGATCTCCCTCTCTACCCTTTGACAACTAATTCTGAGGTTTCCTTTGTGTAATTTGTCTTTTCATCAGCTCATTGTTTTAGAGTATCTGCCTGAACATCTTTCAACTCTAAGGTCTCATTTTCATACATGATGATGTTCGCCAAGTGGTCATAACTCGATGGAAGAGAAGAGAGTAACATAAGAGCATTGTCTTCTTCTTCTTCTAGAATCTAGCTTTACATCTAGGGCCAATAAATTGCTCAAGATTCTATTGAAAGTGTTGAGATGTTGTAGAATAGGTGTGCCTTCTTTCATTTGAAGGTTGTGTATCTGCTTCTTCATGAAGAGCTCGTTTGATAAACTCTTTGTCATGTAAAGACTCTCCAACTTACACCAAAGTTCAGCAGTTATTTCTTCGTTCATGATATTGTAGATGACCTTATCTGATAGGTATAGTATGATCGTCGCCTTGGCGAGGAAGTCGATGTCGTTCCACTCATCATCATCCATCTTTGATGGTTTCTTCTCAGCACCAAGCAGGGCCCTGTACGTACCCTCCTTCACGAGCAATGTCGTCACTCGCATCTTCCACAATAAGAAGTTAAACTTTCATCAAATTTTCTCACCTCAGACTTGGTTATTATGATCGTCTTGCTAGTCATCGCTCTGATACCAATTATTGTGATACCGGCACAATAAGAGAAAACACCGAGAGGCTCAGCAACATAAGTGTGGAAGCGATCTACCACTAGCAAACAATAGACTAATCATCACAAATACAAGAATACCAAATTTAACGTGGCTCGGCAAGGTGCGTCTACGTCCACAGGGAGGAGGGGAGACATTTTATTAAAAACAGAGAAGAAAATAATAAGAGTTACAAGAATCTCTCTCACAGAACTCTCAGTGGTAGAAACTCTCAATTGTTCATGACCTACCTTCAAAATCCACCCAAGGGGTTTTTATAAATCTCTAGGATTATCCTAATCCAATACAAACTTCAGCAATACAAACAGCACTGCTCCAGAAAGAAAAGAAACTCGAATTCAACTCAAACTGAAATTAGAACCCGAAAAGAAATCTGCGAGAACCTCTTGTCTAGTCGACTACTCTGACAGATTAGTCGACTAGACTGCCTATTAGTTGACTGATCTGATGTATCAATCGACTAATCTGAAATCCTTACTCTCTGTTAAGACCCAGTCGACTAATTTGCACATCATTAGTCGACTAACTGTATGATAAGTCGACTAGTATGTTGCATTAGTCGACTTATCATGTGCACAATCTTGTACTTATCTTCTCATGCATGTCCGTTCTCGATCTCTGAAGTTGTAACTCCTCCATCTTAACCTGATTTCTTCTCTAATGAATTTGAGGTACCCAAAATACTAACACATGAATCCTGGGGATGTCTCTCATATGGCTCATCGGGATGCACTAGATGTGCAATTCCCCGAACTGATCTTATTGTTTTCCTCCTCCATCTAGGATCTCTTCCAGTCCAATAATTTCCATTGGTTCTTCCATGCTTGGACAAACTTAAAACTATGCAAATAATCTAATAGATCTCATTATCTATCAACTAGCGGTCCAGCATCATTTGTCAAGTTTCACTTTTTATTTCTTTGTATGCCCTAAGAATTAGTCAGCGACACATAGATAGTGAGCAGGTGTTGATGTAATTCTGCTCCATAGTTAACCTCATTTTTACCAGAGAAAGTTTTATGAAGATGATGAGTTGGGAGCAATAAATGAGAATCAAATCAAAAGGGTGGTGAATCATATTACTTCAAATAGAAGTAACCTTAAGCAAATAGAAGGATCAAGAATATTGTCTAATTACCTATGAGCATAAAGTTGTAATTGGTAACTTTTTTTTCCTTTTGAGAGAAAATGATAGGTAGATATTACAAGAGGAAACAAAAACCACATAACAAAGTATAAAAGTTCAGAGAAGGATTGTACCCAAAACTCTAATGTCCATTAGCCTATTGAAAGATATGATGCCATCATTTTTGACAAGAGCGAATACATTGACATGGCTTAGCCTTTTAGCACATTCCATGCATCCAAATCCTTTAAAAAATAAACCTATAATTAGATGACTTAAATAAACTCTGATAATCATCGCTAATCCTTCTTCAGTCTTCACAAAGATTCCACTCACATCATTCAGTTAGAAGCAAAAACCTAGCATAAATCAGAATTTCACTTATGTAAAGTTAACTTCAATGTGTATTACCCCATAAAATAACAAAAGAAAGTACCTTCACTAAAAGAAAATTTTCAGATAATTGTTTGGCACTGCTGGGACACTACATGTAGCTTCAGCTGATACGTATGTATTTCACTTTTTACTGATTAATCCTATGTCTTTTGCTCAATTATCTGATATGAGACTAATTCAAATCACATAAGACTCAACAATCACCCCCTTTATGTTTGATGCACACAGGAATTATATGGCCAACAGATCCCTCAACATAAGGGGCAAGAGGGCACAAATCCATAAATACAAATGACACCTTATAAAGGTTGGCTCCAACCTTCCCATTTGGGCCATAAACAGGCTTTGACACCAATTTTAAACAAAAATAACACCTTACAAAAGTCGACTCCAAACTTCACCTTGGGCAATAACTAGACTTTGATACCAATTTGTTATGAGAGATTGGGCACGCTGGGGAAACAAACACAATATAGGTTGAGACCTTATATAACCCAAAAGCTAAAGCTAATAGCTGGAGACTTAAATTTCTATTTATGCACTTCATTTTTTACTCAATTATCATGTAGGACTATTCAGATCACACTTGACTCAACAAATTTGTTATCCCAAATCAAACATATAAATATTTAACAACCAGTCAGTTCTGAATTTAAAAGGTTAAATTAAAGGCAAGAAAAATCAGAATCCATATTTCACCGCATGTTTAAGGAGAATCAAACCATCATTATGAAGGATTTAGGGCACCATCCCAAACAACTAGCCTTTTAGGTGGAGTTGCCCAAATCCTTATATATCCAAGACCATTCCATATCCAGCCGATGTGGGACTATTTGTTCAACCCAAAATCCCAACAATCCCCCCTCGAACAAAGAATCTCCTTGTAAGCTCAACTTTCTTCACAATAGACGACCAAATGCTCTATCAAGATCTAACTCTTTACCGCGCAGGGCAGACACGCCTTACGTGAAGCACTAACTGCAGCCAGTCACTCCTCTAGACCGTGTGGGTGGCGACACACTTATTGCAAAAAAGCATCACTGTCAAATATCTCGCGAGCGAAATTATTTTATAAGGACCCATTACTGTGCCTTCTTGTGCCAAATTGGGGGATCAACAACATAGAGCATCATCCACACACAGACTAAGTTTGGGACATAGCTCTGATACCACTTGTTGAAATTCAAGCAACAGAAAATAGCAGCACACCAGAGAATAGTCGTCAATTGCATGAACAAACAAACAAAAAGAAGAAAGCGAGAACAAACAAATTTAACGAGGTTCGGCAATTGCTTACGTTCTCGAAGCAGAAAGAGAGAAAGATCTTATTAATCAATCAATTGCAAGATATAATCAATGGGGGGTAATACCCCTCTTTATATAGCCACAGAGTTCATGTCGAAAAGAAAATCAAAAACTCTGTAATTCGGATCAAAAACGAACTCTGAATCCAACTTGGAAACTGTCCAGAGACCAAACGTTGTCGACAGGCCAGTTGGCCTGTCAACAGACTGAACCAATCTGCATTACACCCGACTCTGGGGAAATGCCTATCGACAACCATTGGGGGGGTATGTAAACAGGACTCTGTCGACAGCCAAGATGACCTGTAGACGATTAAGTAAACTGCTGCTCCATGTTGGCGTGTTCATGTATCTGCTGCATCCTAACACTTTATGCAAACTTCGTACTAAGGAGTTAAAAAACTCCACAATTAAGATTTTACACTCTCTCCCCACACATTACAATTTGACGAACAAAATAACAGAGTTACGGATGCCTACTACAGCGATTAGAGAAAGGCATTGTCATAGAAAAACCATTATGATTTAGTTCAGTGTATTTTAGCTTAAAATATACATGATCCACATTTCTCTCGCAAAATTAATGACTTCCCCAAATAACTTCTCTGGGATTCATCAGCACAATTTAACACAATGCATGCACCAAGAAATTCGATCCCCAAATCAAATCAACACAAACAACCACCACCAACCAACCACTCACATGTTTTCAAGAAACAAAGGCAGAGATCAAGAGCCTTACCTGAGCAGCAGTCTTTGAAGGGTTCTCCATTTTCACCTAGAACAAGAAACATTAAGTTTCGAACATCAATATTAGACCCAAAAAAAAAAAAAAAAAAAATCAAAGGCCCAGATTTTTTTTAAAAAAACATCAAAGGACCCTGATTCAATTTTAATTCAAATTTACCATCTTTTTCACAGGATGATTGAACCTGCAGCCTGACCCGTATCTGCAATACCCAGTCCTCAGATAGAAAGCGCAATCAGGCTCATGGGGCCTCACTGGATACAGAGGCCCTCTCCCTTTCTTCTCAGCACTGCTCTCAACCTCTCTGCTGCCAGCTTCAGCAGGCCCTCACCCTTGAGGGACCATTTTCTTCTCCCCATTGCTCTCCATCAACTTTCCCTTTGGTTTCAATGAGAATTGAGAGGAGCCCAGATGTGAGAGAGAGAGAGAGAGAGAGAGAGAGAGAGAGAGAGAGAGAGCTGCGCAGAGATTTTAAGGGAGAAGCCCCCGAGGAGCACATATTTGGATACAAACGAAGTCAGAGCGACTTTGGAGGGAAATCTCTTAGTGAGTAATCATTCATTAATTACAAGAGAGGGGGTGAGTATTTTGACTTTGGACGGTGAAAGGGTATATTAGTAAAGTTTATTAAGCAAAGTGGAGTGGGGTTATGATTATCCTAAGGGGATTTTGGGCGGAATCACTTATAATAAAACTTAATTAGAGAAAACCTCAATAACAATTTTTTCTTCGACTGGATCTCATTTCTTTGCAGGCGCTAGATTGCAAACATATGTTTGACCGGTGGTTTAATCACAAAAATGCAAAAAGATTAAAATACTCGCATTTTAACTTTTAACCACAACCACGACCGCAAAAAAAAAAACGTTCCGCAACTGCGACTGTGACTTTGTGAGAACTACGACGACTTCAACACTGTGACTTTATAAGATTTTTGTGAGAAATGCAACATAAACTTTGTGAGAACTTCAATTGCAACTGCAACTTCAGGACTGCAAATCGCAATCCTCATATAAAAGAATGCGACCATAAGTCGCAGTCCTCACATAAAATCCTCATTTTCATGTTCACTTTAATTTTTTATAGCGCTTATGAGGATTGCGACCAGTCGCAATTCTCGTGACCATGGTTGCAGTCCTCATGGACTGCGGTCATGGTGATCTCTTCTCTCACTGTATAACTCCCCTCTAAAACTCTAACCCTCCAAAATCAAAATCAGGTCATGAATCGCAGTCCTCAGATAAAAGGATTGCGACCATTTCAATATCGTCATCATCCAGCAAAAACCAAATCAAAAACTCAAATCCTATATCTTAAAAATCATCACAAAAATGAAGATGAAAAAAGATCAAATCCATCACGAGATGATTGATGAAGAAAATCAGTGAGATCCGTGAAGATGATGAAGAGAATGGATGAAAAAAGCCAGAAAGAGAATTTAGTTAGCCAAATCTGTGGTTAAATTTGGAAAAGGGAAAATATGAGTTAGTTATATGGTAGAGTCTAACCTGAAATGAACCACGTGGTTGACGTGATTGAGGTTGAGGCGGAAATAAATTTATAATTGATATTTTTTCTTAAATTAATTGAAAAGAGAGGAGTGCAATGCCGATTTTCTGTTATCCTAAATTAATTCCGAGGGGCACTGAGTAGGGGTGCCACCGGATACAGATTATCCGCGGATATCCGCATCCGAATCCGCCTCCAATTCGGATACGGATATCATTTTTTCACATCCGTAAATATTCGTATTGTTGTGCGCGACAGACAACAACCCTTAGAGGATCCAACCAGATCTCAATCACCAAAACAATGAAATCACAACTAGAAGAAGAACAGTCGCAAACCACCAAGATCTAACGAGGTTCGGCCAACGTGCCTACGTCCTCGGGGCAATCCACGGAGAGAGATTTCAATTAGGAAGAAGATTACAATGGCTCTTAGCCTCTCTCAACACAAGAGAGCTCTCAGCCACCTAATTTCGCAGGTTCTTCTACAAGATTACCTCCAAGATTTTCTACTTAGAAAACCCTAGCAGCCCTTAAATACAACAGGTTTCCGAACT
Source organism: Agave tequilana (assembly GCA_038442645.1). Taxonomy (NCBI): domain Eukaryota; kingdom Viridiplantae; phylum Streptophyta; class Magnoliopsida; order Asparagales; family Asparagaceae; genus Agave; species Agave tequilana. The sequence goes on along the minus strand of JAVJIF010012756.1, from coordinate 71,385 downwards.
GCAGATTTCAGCCCAAACCCGACTGTCGGTCGACCGGTCCGGTCGACCGACCTCCCAAATCTCCAAGACCGGTCGACCGGGCCGGTCGACCGATCCAACCCGAGAGTTGGCTCTTGTCAGTCACGAGGTATCGGTCGACCGGTCCGGTCGACCGATACAACCCGAGAGTTGGCTTTGTCAGACAGAGCCCTGCGGTCGACCGGGCCGGTCGACCGCGACCATCCTGTGCATGCTGTGCACGTCGGTCGACCGGACCGGTCGACCGACCTCTGTCTTTTTTCTGCTGCTGCTGCTTTCCTGCGCTGCTGCTTGTTTTCTGCTGTTTCTTCCGTCGTCTCTTGTCGCCGACTTCCTCGACAATCCCTTGACGGTCCGGGTCATCTTCCTCAGTACAACAAATCTCCCTCTTTCCAACAATTCTCCACCTCGGCGAAGATTCCAAAATCTGAGCCGACATCCAACGAACCCCAGTCTATCACCTGGCGAAATCGACACACGATCTCGGCGAAATCGACACACGATCTCGGCGAAATCGACACACGATCTCGGCTTGCGCGCACTGGTCGAAATCGACACACGATCTCAGCGAAATCGACACACGATCTCGGCTTGGAATCTTTGGCTCATCTCTTCCTGGAAAACATTGCACATGCCTTCCCTGCACTTCACCTTAGGAGAATTTTCATACCTGCCGATCACCATACTGTGGCTTCTACTCCGCAACTTCATGACCTCATGAAGACTTCCTTATGAGCCAACACTGACTCTCCACTGACTAGCTCAATCTAGTCTACCTGTCTTCCTCTGACGGTCTAACCAAGTCTGCGTAGAGCACACCAAACATCATCGGCTTCAACTGGATGCACACCCCTCCTTATGCAAGCTCAACATCTCCTCTCCGGAAGATAAAACTGTTCTTCGAGATCACAACCACTTCACCTCTACGTGAAGACCAACTGGCCACACCACTTCACCGCTACATGAAGTCTCTTCACCTCTCCGTGAAGTCTCTTCAACTCTACGTGAAGCTCCATTGACCACACTTCTTCACCTCTATGTGAAGGTCCAAACAACTTCTCGAGAATCCATACATAGCTTCATAAGAGTTGCATCACCAATGGCTGCGCCTTTACGGCTGCCTACGTACCTTTGCCCAAAAGGATCAAGCCAACCGTAGTTCATTTAAATGAGCTTCATCAAGCTCGAATAATGGTACCTGTCCCTGCAGCAGCGAACCTGTTAGACTGAGTCATATGAACCTCTTCCTGACCATCATGGAGAGCAACGGCCTTCAACTTGAGCTTGTCGCGTCCACAAGCTTGAGATTCATCCTTCTTTAACCACGAACGTGGTCTCACCTTGGTTCCTTTGGCTGCACTCAACTTGACATCTTCAGCAATGTCTTCAACCTGTTCAGCATCCCTCTTGTTATCATGATCTCCACCCGATGTCACCTCCGATGAAGTCTCCTTTGATGCCGAACTACCTGGAGATGATGGAGTAGCATCGACCTCCACCCGCTGCGATTCTCCCTTGGTCTTCATCCTCTCAACCTGCTGAGAGATGATGGACTTCAACCCTGAAGCCTCTCCAAATGTGACATTCCTGCTCATCACGATCCTTTTGTCCTTGGGATCCCACAACCTGTAGCTGTTCTCCTTGATGCCCAAATAGACAAACCTCCTTGCTTGCGGATTCACCTTGCCATTCTTGGCACTGAAGTAAGCCGTACTTCCAAATTCCCGCAGCACACCGTGATCTTGAGCTTTTCCCGACCAATGTTCCAATGGAGCTTTACCTCCTATCGCAGTCGTTTGATTCTTGAGATGGCTAGCATACTCAATCGCCTCAGTCCAAAGCGACTTGTCCAATCCTGCATTGGACAATAACTTCCGAACCTCCTCCAGCAAGGAACGGACCAGATCCTTAGCCAACTCATCTGTACCTGTTGAGAAGTGTGTAGCAATTCCTGTGTTCTGGCCAAACTGTAGGAATTGGTCAATGTCTTTCCCAACATTGCCAATATGAAGCTCCTTTACCTTCCTACCTATCTGCCTCTCCATTCTTCCGCTCCACTTCCTCAACACATCTAGGGCTTCACCCCTTTGTCTCATCGGATATATCCAAACCTGCCTAGATGAACAATCAATTACCGAGACAAAGTACCTGTGACCTCCAAGCGATGCCGTCTTAGCAGGTCCCCATACACTCACGTGAACACGATCAAGAAGACCTTCATTGTGGTGAGAACTGGTGCTGAAACTCACCTTCTTCTTGTCCAGAACCCTGTGTCCACCTTCTGACTTGCAGGTAGCAGCACCTTCTGATTCCATCTTTGCAGGAGCTCGCAAAGATTCTTCTTCTTGTCCGGCTTTTTCCTGCCAAATCCCCAGGCCAACCTCATCTGTACCCGAAGTCTCCACCTGATCTGTAATCGTACTACCCTTCAAGTAGTATAGATTTCCTCGGCGGACGCCCTTCATCACAACCATCGAGCCCTTGATCATCCTGAGATCGCCATCTCGAACCGATATCATCATGCCCGATGCTTCCAAAGTTCCCAAAGAGATTAAATTTCTCTTCATCTGAGGTACATACCTCACACCTGTCAACTCCCAAACCATCCCATCAAACATTCTGATTGGGATTGTACCAACACCCTCCATGCTACATGAGTGATCATCACCCATCATCACCGAGCAACCTTCCAGCTTCTCAAAACTGGTGAACCAGCCCCTGTTAGGACATGCATGGTATGTTGTACCTGAATCCAGAATCCACTCATCTTTGCATGAGTTACTAACACTGGGAGAACTGACTGAAAAAGAGAATCCCGACGAGTCCGAATCTGCTCCATCTGTCTGTGAACTACTCCTCTGAGTCTTCGTCACCTTCGATAGATTTGCTTCAGCATTCGACTCCTTCTTCTTCCCCTTGAACTTTGGGCAATCTACCTTCCAGTGCCCAATTTCTCTACAGAAAATGCACTGATTTCTTTTTAAGGTCTTTGAATCCCGGCCTGGATCTTGATCTTCCATTCATCTCTCTACCCTTCCTTGATGAATCTCCGCCTCTCACCTCCAATGCCTCCGCCACTGAGCTTGACTGACCAGAATGTCTCTCATTCTTCCTTGTCTCATAGCTCATCAATGCAGACGACACCTCATCATAGACTAAAGTTTGTCTACCATTGATAAACGTCATGGTGAATGTCTCATACTCCTCCGATGGGAGCGAGTTCAGGAGAATGACAGACTTGTCTTCCTCTTCTACCTTGACATCCACGTTCATCAGATCTGTGAGAAGCTTCGTATACCGGTTTATGTGCTCATTCACTGTGCTCCCCCTCTGCATCCTGAACAAATACAGCTTACTCTTAAGCTGCAGCCGTGATTCCACACTCTTGGTCAGGTACTTCTTTTCTAGGGTATTCCACAGTTTCTTTGCCGACGTCTCATGTTGTGCAAGATATTTGATGTCTTGCGACAAGCATGAACGTATCAAGCCACATGCCGATCTGTTCATCTTTGCCCACTCTTCCTCGGTGGTTGTGTTCTTCTTCCTCTCCAATAGGAGCGTGTCCTCGAGGTTCTGTGCATTCAATGCATCCATAACCTCACACCTCCACATCCCGAAATTGTTAGTTCCATTGAACTTAACAACTTCAATCCTGGAGTTATTCATTGTTTTAACAGACTTAGATTCCTCTGCCATTGAGATCCTTTCCTTGACCCTCTAACTGTGCGGAAGATCAAATACTTGCAAAATAGATCTATTTCTGAGATAAAAAAGTGATTTTTACCTCTACCTTGAAACCCTAGCTTGAGTTTCTCACCAGATCTATTCCACCCTGATTCAACGAGCCCTCCCTGCGTCCACCTGAGATCGACACACGATCTCCTTGAACACCAATGCCTCTGACCTGAGATCGACACACGATCTCCACCTGATCAGATCTGGAGCCCTTCGAATCTTTAGAATATCCCAAGCGTAACCTGAACGCTCTGATACCACTTGTTGTGCGCGACAGACAACAACCCTTAGAGGATCCAACCAGATCTCAATCACCAAAACAATGAAATCACAACTAGAAGAAGAACAATCGCAAACCACCAAGATCTAACGAGGTTCGGCCAACGTGCCTACGTCCTCGGGGCAATCCACGGAGAGAGATTTCAATTAGGAAGAAGATTACAATGGCTCTTAGCCTCTCTCAACACAAGAGAGCTCTCAGCCACCTAATTTCGCAGGTTCTTCTACAAGATTACCTCCAAGATTTTCTACTTAGAAAACCCTAGCAGCCCTTAAATACAACAGGTTTTCGAACTGCAGATTTCAGCCCAAACCCGACTGTCGGTCGACCGGTCCGGTCGACCGACCTCCCAAATCTCCAAGACCGGTCGACCGGGCCGGTCGACCGATCCAACCCGAGAGTTGGCTCTTGTCAGTCACGAGGTATCGGTCGACCGGTCCGGTCGACCGATACAACCCGAGAGTTGGCTTTGTCAGACAGAGCCCTGCGGTCGACCGGGCCGGTCGACCGCGACCATCCTGTGCATGCTGTGCACGTCGGTCGACCGGACCGGTCGACCGACCTCTGTCTTTTTTCTGCTGCTGCTGCTTTTCCTGCGCTGCTGCTTGTTTTCTGCTGTTTCTTCCGTCGTCTCTTGTCGCCGACTTCCTCGACAATCCCTTGACGGTCCGGGTCATCTTCCTCAGTACAACAAATCTCCCTCTTTCCAACACGTATTCGTATCCGTATCCGAAAGGTAGGTGCAGAGACGGATATGGTAAAAGTAATATCTTATTCATATCCGATCCGATATCCGAATGTTGCGTGCTTCATAATGATATCGGTATGGAGGAGACTATTCTTCAATGGAATAAGACATTAAATTTTGATATTTTGAGTTGGTAAAAAAGTAATAGTGGAAAGTATTCGATTCTTACAAGAGTACCACAAGATATTTTGAGTATTTCGACATCAACCATGGCATCCGAATCGGCATTTAGCACCGGATGACGTGTAATCTATTGTTATAGAAGTCGAATGACAATGAATGATGAATGTATTGATATGTACACAATAATATCATAGCATGTATCACATTTAATATTGTAGTAGATGAGATAAAAAGAAATATAAGTATTTCTGTTTAATTTATCTTTAACCATATCCATTTTTACATATCCGATTAGTATCCGCATCCGATCCGCTAATATCCGATTTATATCTGATATCCGATTTTAGCGGATACGGATATCATTTTTTCACATCCGCCAATATCCGTATCCGAAGGTTGGGTGCGGATATGGATATGGTAGAGGTAATATCCGATCCGTATCCGATCCGATGGCACCCCTAGCACTGAGTCCAGCTGGGTCAGTCAAGGGGGAGGATGGATTTATGATATCACTCCTGGTTTTAATAGATTAAATACTTACTAAGAGTGGCATTGGTTTGAAATTTTTACAAAATACAATGTATTCGACCCATTCCCATAAATAGGCAGACAAAACTATTTTCCCCTTCCCCTTCTTTGCAAATTTGGAGATTGGGTCATTTCTCAGAATTTGAAGATTGGGGTTATGTTCAGTTTTCATGAGGGTTGACAAGGTCGGAGGAAATTCGGATGCATTACCCTAGTCTTACTCAGACCTAGAACTGTAAATGGTACCCGAAAACCGTAAACCCGATCCGATCTTTTACAAATGGGTCGGGTTTGGATCTAAAAATTATATCCGAAATCCTTATCGGGTCAGGTTCGAGTATGACTATTTCAAAACCGAACCCGATAACAAACCCGAAAAGAGAGTAAATGTTATAAAATGATACTTATCATCATACATTTCACTATATTTAAATTAATAAAACCATAAAAATGAGAACCTGATCATATTATTATAAAAGTAAAGTATATAAATTTTTATTTTACATCTAATAAAACTGAAATACACTTTAAAAAATAACTCTCATTGGAACTTTAATACATCTATTTAAAATCTGAATCTGACCCGAACCCGATAAGAAAGAGGAAATTCCAACCCGAACCCGAGTCCGAACCCGAATTCCTTATCGAGTTCGGGTTTGGATATGACACGAACCCGACCCGAACCTGACCTGTTTTCACCTCTACTCGGACCTGAAGCTACAATTTTTCAAATAAAAGGATGTAGAGTTGTCCGGAGCAAATGCATCCCTTCTACTGTTTGAATAGGTGGTATTTGAAACCGTATCCAATTCCACTTCGACGTGTTTGAATTCAAGAAAATGAGAGGAAAATGGAAAGTGAGAAAACTCATTTCTCACTTCATTTATTTGTTTTGAACCGAAAATGGGAAATGAAGAAATCTTTTTTCCTTTTTCTTTTTTTCTTTTACACCTTCCATTTACGCTATTAGTTTCCCACTTACAGCGTGTTATAATTATTTGCGGTCATGTAAATCTCACTTGTAACAAGTTGTAATGTAAAGAAAAAATGTATTAAATTTTAATGTCATGAAACTCCCACTTGCAGTTCAATTACAGTTCAAAAGCTGAGTGTTCAACTTTGTAGACAACTTTTCCACTTTCACTTTTACATTACTAATCAAATATTGGAAAACACAATCTATTTTTTTCACTTATACTTTCATATTATAATCAAATACTGAAAAATTTATTAACACAAATCTCAATTTCCGATTACACTTTCACATTTCTCAACCTCATTTCTCATTTACATCTTTTCCTTCCATTTTCATCAAATCAAACTGGACTGGACTGGTCCTTTGTTGCACTTCAAGGCTTATAGTAATAAGTTTATTCCGACTATTTGAATTGAACTTTAATTGCACCAACTACATACTACATCATCAATAAAATTACCTTTTCTAATGAAATACCTGCTCTCTGATGCACTACACTGTACAAAAAAATTTTCCTTATCATTTTTCTTCCCTTCTCATTTACTATAGTTAAAGTATTAGTTAAGAATTGCCAAATCAAACAACATATGAATAAGTAATATAATTACAAGATAAATATTATATGTAGCATAGAACCAAACAGCCCTTAAACTGTAAAATTGTCACACAAAATGGGTTTTGTCTCAAATCAGAGTAAAGGCGAGAGCGCCCCCTCTTGCCTTTTGAGGAGCAACTCATCTCACCCTTTTTCATAGATCCAAACATCATATAAACTTATAACTTGTACACAAAAAAAAACTATGAGATCTAACCCTAGCTCTCCCGCGGTCTCTTTCCCGCCCCCATTCCTCCCCATGATCCGCCGCCTTTAGAGCCTCCTTCCACCTCCCAACCACCTCAAAAGTCTCCGATCATTGTCCTTCCTGCTGAGGATGGTCCTTCTTGTTACAAGGCAGCGCTGCGCCCTAGGCCTCCACCTCCTCTGACTTTTACCTCTGATGACATTTGTCATCTGCGTCACATATACCCTCATCAAGTTAGGGTTCCAGCGTCCCTTTGTCGAGGAAGGTTCCCAACCATGGTCGTTTTCATTGATTGGTAAGTTTCTTGGGCGATCGCTCTCGATTGATAAGGTTATGTCTTCATTGACCTCTAAGTGGTCACCGCAAAATGACTGGGAAATCATTCTGATGAACTATGGGTTCTCTTGTTGGCCCAAAGGCCCATCACTCTAGTTTTGATGATGATTAACTCATGCAGTTATAATACTAATGATCTTGTGTTTAAATTAGTCTCAGATATTTGATCAAGATCTTAGTAGGTGTTTAGCTTCAACAAAGGATTTAAAGTCAAGTTTTGGAGCTAGCACGTGTTGATTCAAGAGCTCGCGCATCAAGATTGCATCAAGTACTCAAGAGGAGTCTAGCTCATTAGATCAAGGTTTGGACCGAGTTAAAAAGGAGAAGAAGATTTTCAAAGAGAAGATTTCCAAGAAGACTTGTGTCATGTTTGTAAGTGTCAAGATTTATTTTTAGATAAAATGTAAAGGATAGATTAGTTGGTGGATCGCTCAAGTTCATATACACTCACACACAAGATTTATATGTGTTTTCATAAAAGAAGTTTTCATTTGAAAAATACCGGTTTGTTTTTAAGCTTCAAAATATACATATGTTTTATCAAAACTTATTTTAGAGCTTAATGTCAAAAAAATAGATATTTTATCATATATGTGTTGAAAGATCACCTAGAGGGGAGGTGAATAGGTGATAAAGCTAATCTAGTCAACTCAATGCGAAATTTAAAAACTTAATGCAATACACTCAAGTGCAATCAACAAATGATGCACACACAACCAAGCCAAGCAAATATGAATGCACAATATGAATAGTTGCAAGGCACAAAGTAAAGAGAGAGATAGAGAGAGAGTCAATGGATCAAGCGCAAACAACAAGATATGTTACGAGGTTCGAGCACCCAGCTCTATATCCCCGCCTTCGACACACGAAGGATTTCTAATCCACTAGCAAGTCCACAAAGAACTCTCACAAGGAGTACCTAACTCCTCTCTTTACAACCACAACCTCCTCCTTGAGGCAAGCTCCAATCCAACAAAACAATCACCTCACAACTTGAGGGATTAGCACAAAGCAAACAAGGATCACCTCACCACTTGAGGGATACAACCCAAGGCACAAAGTCAAACAAAGATTGGGTTTTTAACTTGGTGGTCTAAACAACAACTACAAACAATTTCTTTCTCCCACACAAAGATCCTATAGAAAAGATAGTAGATTTTAGCTCAAGTGTGGAGAAAACCAAGGGATTTGAAACCAGCAACTCAAAGAAAATCTTTGGGAAATAATAGAAATGAAGATAGTGAAGTTCAAACAAAAGCTTTTCCCAAAACCCCTTTTCTTTGATTTTTCAAACCCTAATAAAAACACCAAAAAGATTGTTCAATTTGAATCCAAAAACCTCTTTTGATTGCAGCAAAAAACACCAGAGAGAATGAAAATATTTGCCCAAAAATTCTTAGAGAAAAACTCTTTCAAATGGGGTATTTATAGGCAAATCTGGAAACTAGCCGTTGGCAGCAGATTTTGCCAAAATAGCCCTGCCGGTCGACCGCACGGTCGACCGTCCAACGGTCATATTCTGACCGTTGACAGCTACCGGTCGACCGCCCGGTCGACCCAAACAAACAGAGAGCAAACTGCTCTCAGTCGGTCGACCGCACGGTCGACCGGCTATAAGTGTAGCCAGCGTGCACGTATCCATGCACGTCGGTCGACCCTGACAGTCGACCGGCTACATGGTGCGGTCGACCGTTAGGGTCGACCGACCTAGCCTGGCAGACACTGTACAGGTCAGAAAAACAGAGAAAATAAATATCCAATAAATTCTTCTAAACTATTAAAAATCCCAAAAATAGTTTTGACAATTTGCATTGATATATGAACATATGATAAAAGTTTTGACTCAAATATCAAGCAATTAAAACTATTTTGTATCTTACAATATTTTCCAAAAACTAGAAACTGTATTTTCTAAAACTAGGATTCTTGAATAGAAAATACACTTTGTCCAAAACTCATTCAAATACAAAAACATGATATTTAAACTCTTTGAAGCATGATGCATATGGATAGAAATCTAATATACATGAAACATATACATATCATAGTTTTTGTCTTTAATTCCAAAATATATTTTGTCAAAAATACCAAAACATAAAACACATGAATAAGTAAGTCAAAACTAAGTTTGTCTAGGAAATTAAGCATGCATGTATGTAGAACAAATCTAACATACATTAAACCATATAAACTTGTTTTGAATCTATCTATTCATGCAAACCAAGATCGGTTAAACCTAAAACCGAAAAACCGAAAACCAATATTCAAAACATGAAACGTGTGTGTTGTGAACTTGAGCATATCATACTATTCTAATCTTTACACTTTGGATCTAAACACAAAACTAAACTATGGTACCGAAGTCTTCTTGTAGAGCGCAATCTCCAAGCCGACTCGATCCAAAAACTCCTTGATCCACCGAGCAAGTGCTATATATAATCTTTGACGCTCGGGCTCTTGAATCAACATGTGAAAGCTTCCAAATCATCTTGTTGAAGCTAATCACCAACTAATATCTTGATTAATGATCTGAAACTAAAATCACAAGATTATTAGTACATATAACTATATGAGTTAATCATCATCAAAACTAAGGTGGAAGGCCTTTGGGCCAACATGTGTAGTGGATCATATCCATACACACTAAGCTTCAAAAGTGTTTAGAATATCTTATTTTTATATTTGGAGGAGTTTTGGAAAAATTGGTTTCAATTTGGAAAAATCATTTTGGAAAAATACAGATTTTTGTTTAAGGTAAAACTTCCATATTATAAAAATAGTTCAAAAAGTTTGTAACATGTTTTTATTTTTACTCAAACATGTTTGTATATCAAAGTATATTACTGAACCTATTTTTGTAGATTTTTAGAGAATTTATGAGATTTTATTGAAGGTAAAATAACAAGTTTTTAATCTCTATAAATCGCTGGGCTGGCCTTCTGCCGGTCGACCGACCGGTCGACCGAGCCAGAAGTCGGTCGACCGGGCGGTCGATCGATGTGCACAAACGTGCACAGCCATAGGCCGGTCGACCGCACGGTCGACCGCCAGAGAGCCTCTGCTCTCCGGAAATGGCCAGGTCGACCGGGCAATCGACCGTTGGGTCATTTGCCAGGCAACGGTCGACCGGCCGATTGACTGCTAGCTCAACGGTCAGAAATCTGATCGTTGGCTGGTCGATCGGGCGGTCGACCGCCAGCAGTCCAGACTGCTGACTTGGCCTGCAACGGCTAGTTTTTTGGGAGCATATAAATTAGGCTCCCTTGGACTGTTTTTCACAAGATTTCAAGAGAGTTTTTGGGCTACTTTTTCCTACCTATATCAGTGGTTTTATCCACATGTTTTAGAGCCAATATTTCCAAATTAAAAGGAGAGTTTATCAAGAGTTTTCAAAAGAGATTTCTTGAGTTTTTCACCACCAAATCAGTATAAGTTTTTCTCACATATACTTGAGCTATCCATTGCTACATCCATCCTATAGGGATCTTTGTTGTGAGAGTGTTTGAGATGATCAAAGTGATTAGATCACCAAAGTGATTTTCTTTGTATTTGATGAGGCGGACTTGCGGGTTAGCGTTGTTTCGAGTTCTAGTGAGAGCTCGGTGTAGAGGTGCGGCCTCGACAAGCTATTGTGCTTGCGGTGTGTAGTTCTTACGGGAACAAGAGAGGGACTAGTGAGTCCAAGAGTTCTAGTGTGAACTCCTTGTAGGTGTTGCGGAACCGAGTGATCCGGTAGGATCGGTTTATAGTGAAAATCCTTCATAGTGTTGAAGGCGGGGACGTAGAGCAAGGATGCTCGAACCTCGAAAAAAATCTCTCGTGTTTGCGATTGCTCTCTCTATCTCCACTTGTGGTTATATCTTGCATGCTATTATTGTTTATATTCATTATGTACCACCCCGTTCCTAGAATACGTACCTCGATACGTATTCTGATTTTTCTAGCATAGTTCTTTGCTTTATCTTGTATTTGTTTTTGTTTTATGATTATCGATGTGATTGTTTTGTATTGGATTTGGATTCGTGGACTCGGAGTCAACCCTAGTCTGAACCGGGGGCCTGAACCTAGTGCATTGCTCGAATTAGCATTTCTGATAATCCGATTTGACCGATTTCAGTTTCAAATATCATTTTCCAATATTTTAGATTTTTCATGATTTTCTAAAATTTTCAGAATTATTTGCAAAATCTCCAAAACTGGTGTCGATCGGCATCGCTAACTGCTTCCCGGATTTTTTATTTTCAAATGGGATTGAATTTCAAAAACGACTTTCACGTTACTTCTTAAAATTTTATTTTCTATCTAAATTCATTTTTTGAGATTTTTCAGAATTTATCGAAAATTCACCAATTTTGGTGTCGACCGGTACCGCCGGAAGATTTTAGGATTTTTAATTTAAAATCTACATTGAATTTCTCGAATCTAATTTTACCGAGCATTTTAAAATATTATTTTCTATTTTGAGAATTTTTCGGAGCGATTCTGAAACAGTCAAATTTTTACCCTATTTAAATAATTATATTTTTCCTTCACTCTTCATTTTCCTCCCCTCCCAAAGTCAACCTGACACAGCCACTCCCCCCAATCACATCACCTGTCACCCATGTCCCATCACATCAAAAATTTCCTTTTAAATAAACTTTCCCCTCATTTCTTTTCAATCAATTCATTTTTTTCTTTTTATTTTCCTTTTCTTTTCTTCTTCCTTTCCTTTTTCTTCTCTTTTTTTCCTTTTTCTGGAGCCCGGCGACAGCCGCCCCCTTCTTCATATCCGGTGCCCCGGTGGGGGGCTGCGCGCCGCCGGCGAGTCGCCGGCGACTGACCGCGGCCAGGGGGCCTGCAGGCCCCCTATGCGTAGGCGGAGGAGGGGCGGAGCCCCTCTCCTTCTCCCCTTTCTCTCCTTCTCCCTCTCCTTTCCCCCTCTCTTTTGGGGTGGCCGGCGGCCACCCATGGCCTGCGCCGGCCACTGAAGGCCGGCGTGGCCTCCCCGGCTCACCCTCTGGCCGCGCTGCCACGGCCAGATGTAACCCTCTGCTCCCCGGTGTACGTATCACCGTATCGGTACGCGATACAACGTACAAAATTGATTTGACCTCCGTAGTAGTCCGATTGAGCCGATTTCAGTTTCTAAAATTATTTTCTAATATTTTACATTTTTCAGGATTTTCTGGAATTTTTCTGGATTATTTTGAAAAATCTCCGTAGTCGGTGTCGACCGATACCGATAACCGGCCTTCCGATTTTTATTTCACAAAAGGAGTTGAATTTTGAGAATTGGCTTTCACCGTAGGCCTTAGAATCACTTGATCTACGTTTGGGTATTTTTGGTGATTTTTCTGAATTTATCGAAAATCCGGCCAAACCAGTGTCGCCCGTATCGGTGAGATACTCGGGATTTTAATTTGCAAACCGGATTGAGTTTCTGCAAACTGTCTTCATTTTAAGTCTTAGAATAATATTCTCTATTTTCTGTAATTTTTGGGCACCGTTCGGAGCTAGTTAAAATTTGAGCCTATTAAAATAATATTCAATGAATTCATTTTCTTTTCTTTCTTTTTCTTCCTTTTCTCCACTCCTCCAGAGAAATCCCCCTCCGCCCTACTGTTCACCCACCGCCTCTCTCCCCAAATAAAATCTCTGATCCCTCTCTCTTCCTTAATTTTCTCTCCATCTCTCTCTCTCCCAAACTCTCTCTTACTAATCTCTCTCTCTCTCTCTCTCTCTCGAACCATCACAGCCCCCAACCGTCACCGTCGGCCACCCCAACGCCAGCCAACACCGCCGCCGCCACCGCAGCCTCGTGCCGCCACCACGCAATCGCCGGTGACTCGCGCGGCCACCACGCAGCCACCGGACCCGGAACCCCTTCCTCTCCTTCTTCTCCATTTCTTTCTTTCTCCCCTTTTGTTCCCTTTCTTTCTTTTCTTTCCCTGTAAATCTTCTCTCCCCCTCTCTTTCTCTCTCTCCTACAGCGACCGCCGCCGGCGGCTAGACCCGCCGCCGGCGGGTTCTGTTGGCCGCCGGCCAGCTAGGCTGGCCGGCCACCGTGCGCGCAGCAGCAGCAGCACTGCTGCTGCTGTGTGTGTGAGTGTGTGTGTGTGTGTGAGTGTGTGTGGGCAGTGTGTGTGTGTGTGTGAGAGTGTGTTGGTGCGTGAGTGTGTGTGTGGGCAGTGTGTGTGTGTGTGTTGGTCTCTGTGTGTGTGTGTGGGCAGTGTGTGTGTGGCTGTGTGTGTGTGTATGCTTGTGTGTGTGTGTGGGTACACACCCGAACCTACTATAACCCGTTTGAGTGATTGGAAACCCATTACCCAATAAGCCCTACCCACTAACCCGCTTCCACTTACGTCATTGGGTTTGGGTATTGGATCTAAACCCGACCCGTTATGAGCCCAAACCCGCATCCAAACCCAATAAAGGTAAATTTACGGAAAACCCCCTGGTACTTTTCGGTATTTGCGTTTTAAACTATTTTTATTTACGTATTTACCCTTTTTGTTATGATTTAGTGTTTGGGCGATATCGGGAGCATCCGGACTCCGATTCGGACGATTCTGGATCCGTTGCGATCGTGGGAAAGAGAGCTACAGGCCTATAACCAGTTTGTGAGTGTTTTTATTTTATTAAATTATCTTTTATCATGTTTAGGGATATGAATTGATTGCTTTTGTGACAAATCATGATTAGGGATAAAATACGGTAACGATTAATTATTAACTGGTAATGATTAGACATGCATTGTAATAAGAATAACCTAGAATATTTTTAGGTATTTCCCGATTTAGAATAAAGATAAGGTGGTAATTATAATACCAATAAATACTGGCAGAGACAACCCGGACACGGTCATCATACCTGCACAGCCACTGACACTCGGACCACTAGTTCACCATAGGTTTGGACACTATTATTTTCATGTATTGTATCACAGTCGGATAATTATTGTCACGTGTATACTGGTCCACGGTGCTCGACGACTCTACCCTGTCACTCAATAGAACTGCTGGACATTATTATTTCATGCACTGGTATCATTACTCAGACACTGTAAGATGACTGGACATGGTATCACCTCATACACTGATCACTGTTAGTACATGTTCTATCACAGAGATATGACACATTATTACAACACATATATGTTCGACTGGTACACGGATATATCACTGCACGGAGTACCACATGTCATATACTTGTGTTCATATACTTGTTCTCATCGTTACATCACTGTTACATATGCTCACCGCACGAGTGTGCATGCATGTACTGTTTCTATCTTCTTATCATCACTGTACATATCATATGTATTATTGTTCCATGGTACCGTAGTCATGTTATATGATTGTTTCCTGTTACTGATATGAATATTCCCGTTACTGGACATGAGAGCTGTTGATATGCGATATGTGGAATTCCACATCTACTGTTCCCATTTCCCGTTATATGATTCCCGTTATATTGTTCCCGATTCCCGTTATATTGTTCTACGCTATCAACAGAGCTCTGGTCCAGTTATCATGTTACCCGTATCATGTACTGTTATTTGTTCTTGTCACATTATATACTTGACATATCAGATAATAATGATAACTTGGGTATGGGGGAGACTTGACGGTTGATTAGATCTTATCGGGTGATGTACTGGATCCATATTGTTAGTCCCACTGCAGGGGACGGTAGTGCTACCTACCACTAGCTCCATGAGCTCCCGTTACTTGATTCGTGCTCCCCTCTTAGCGGAGGGCCCTGGTCTTAGCAGCCAGGGGTCCGTTTAAGGCCGTGATCCCGGGTATGCACGGGATACATCCACCCGATAAGAACTCCTCGACCATGGGTTTCCAATTAGCATAATAAAACAGTATACACAATAGTGACGTCGGGAACACTTGTTATTTGGTCACTCTCTCGTCTGGATAAGGGTACCCGTAGGCCATGTCCGGATGGGTTCGACTGGAGTGCGGGCTCCAGTATGAACTGCCAGTGGTATGGGACACTGGAAGAGAGTGATTGTAATACCAGGTGGTACTGATCGCTACTATTGTATAAATGACATGACTTTGACATGACCTGCCTGCTACATGTATAGTTGTACTTGTTACTGTTCCTTACCTGATACATGTTCTCTATTGTATAGTTGTACTTCTTGTTGTACCTGATCATTTATCCGATATCATGTTACACGTCTATTTATTACTTTACCCGATACATGTTACACTTTCTGTAGTAGCATACTATTCATGCATATGTGCATATAGTCTATTTTATGTATATCTTGCATACATCATTACTATCTATGCACTACACCGGATACTGGTTAGGTAGCATATGCTCATCTGCATATTCACTGTTATCACAGCACCACTAGCATGTACACTCGTCGTCACTAGATAACATGATATATTCTATAAACTGGATATGATTAGAGACATGACCTGATGATAACCAGTTAGATAATAATGGTAATAAAAGATGACCTGTTTACATGTTCCTACTGCTTATATGTTGATATATTTCTACTGCTTATTATATGATATACACCATCACGTATCTATAGTAGTATCATGCTTGTAGTACTATAGTATATATTACTGCCTCCTTCAGTTTTACCACTCACTAGGTCGCTTTCTGACGACCCTGGGTTTGCATGCCCAGATTGGAGATCCGAGTTACCATAGCTTCAGAGAGTGCCTTGGAGTCACATGGGAGATTCCGCATCAGGACTATTCATAGGTATTTTAGTGCTTTATTTCTGTTATCTTATTTATCCTTATTTTCATATCTGTTATGATCGCTGACCTCTTTCTGCAGGTATTCTTGTACTGTTTTCATGCTGGACCTCAGATCTAAAAGGAGGTATTGTACCGTACTGAGGCTTAACGTACGCGTGAGGTTGTTTTCACCTCGCGTATGTACGTCGCCATAACGTCCCCGTACCTACGGGATCGGGGCGTTACACCAGAGCTTGGCCAGGCCAGGGCAACAGCACTGGCCGTGGCCCTGTTGGAGGGAGGGGGCTGCTGCCCCCTCCCTATCTCTCCCCTGGGGTGGCCACCGGCCACCCCAGCGCCGGCGCCCCGCCGGCGCTCCGCCGGCGGCCATGCCCGGCCAGGGGGCTTCCAGCCCCCTGTGCGTGAGAGAAGGGGGCTGCTGCCCCCGTCCTCTCTCTCTACCTGCCTCTTCTCTCTCTTCTCTCTCTACAATTCCTCTCCCTCTCCACTAATTTTCTCTCTCCTTAGTTTCTCTCTCTAGTCTCTCTCTAACCCCTCTCTAGACCCTCTCTAAAATCTCTCTTTCTCTCTCTAGGTTTTCTCTCTAGAAATCTCTCTTGGGTTTTCTCTCTCTAAAAATCTTACTTTCTCTCTCTAGATTTTCTCTCTCTAGAAATCCCTCTTTCTCTCTCTAAACTTTCTCTCTCTAAAACTCTCTTTCCTCCATTCTTATTCTCTCAAATATATATTCATATATATATATTATTATATTATTATATATATTTATTTGGATTGTTGGCTTGATCGTGGTGTTCGTGAATTTCCCGGATATTACTCGGTATTGCGTTCCGGTATTGAGGCGAGTACAGTTCTTTTTAACATGCATCTATTTTATCATTATGCGAGTACAGTCCTTTTGATATCCCATGTTCCATGTCTAACAACTGTTATCCTGCTTTTATACATGATATGGGAGTTGATATGTATAACACCGACACTGATATGTTACACCGATGTTTGCCATGCTATATTTACACATGATACCGGACCACCGGTGCTTGCCATGCTATATTTGACACACGATACCGGACACTGGTCCTTACCATGCTATATTTGACCCATGATACCTGACACCGGTGCTTGCCATGCTATATTTGACACTTGATATATGACATCGGTATTTGACATGCTATACTTGCCACCTGATATATGACACCAGTACTTACCATGCTATATTTGACATATGATACCTGACACCGGTATTTGCCTTGCTATATTTGACACATGATATATGATACCGGTACTTGCCATGCTATAGTTGATACATGATATATAACACTGGTACTTGCTATGCTATAGTTGATACATGGTATATGACACCGGTACTCGCCATGCTATACTTGACACATGATATATACCACTGGTACTCGCCATGCTATACTTGACACATGATATATACCACCGGTACTTGCCATGATATACTTGACACCTGACACCTATATTACCTGGCATATGCATGATTATTGTATTATTACCAGACATCTGGTAATCCTGTATCTCCTGTATTCCTGTACTCCTGTATCTCCTGTACTTTTATACTCCTGTATCTCCTGTACTCATGCTCTTGTTAATAACACAGTCATTCCAGCGTCCGGCAGAGCATGCCTGGTGTCGCGATGACGAGGATGTATCCCATAATCGTGCTAGCGTCCGGCGGTTCCTGAATGGAACTAAGTGCCACACAGAGCAAAGTGCCACACCATACACATGGTGGGGGCCACCTCTTGAATCCGTGGGGGCCACCTCTAGAATCCATTCCCCACACAGAGCAAAGTGCCACACAGAGCAAAGTGCCACACCACACACGTGGTGGGGGCCACCTCTTGAATCTGTTGGGGCCACCTCTTGAATCTGTAGGGCTACCTCCTGTATCAACCCTCAGAGCAAAGTGCCACACCACACACGTGGTGGGGGCCACCTCTTGAATATGTGGGGGCCACCTCTTGAATCTGTAGGGCTCCTTTCTCCCTCCTGCCTGTACCGTCTGGTATTAGTGTGATAAGCATCCTCAGTGCCATTAACACACACACACATACCTGTACAATGATAACTCATGTTATTTGGTCTCTCCCCTATTCGAATAATGGTACCCGCGTATCGGAGTTCGGACGAGTTCCACTGGAAGTGTGGGCTCCAGCGTGAACTGTCGGTGTTGTGGGACGCCGGTGGGAAAGGGACGAGAATAATATAAGAACATAAGAAACAGTAATAATATTAGGAACGTGTGATATTTGGTCTCTCCTTTGTTCGGGTCCTGGTACTCACATATCAGACCCGGGTAAGTCCTACAGAGTGCGACTCTGGTATGGACTATCGGTGATGTGAGGCGCTGGTAGGGAGGCGATTAAAATATCAAACGGTACTGATTATTATTATTGGATAAATTATAATGCAACACCTTTATATTCTCCAGTTATAGTATTATGCTCTGAGTTGACACTCTATTTTATAACACATGACCTCTGTGATACCGTGATTACCCCAGACACACTCTAGTTCTGTTACCCTGGGGGCAACTCAAGTTGTATGAATTCAGATGATGGTGACATCGGATATGTGGTATATAGATGAGGGTTTTCTTGTTTGAATTATCCCCTCGACGTATCACCCGATGAATCCATAATCCGAGCTTATACAACTAGTTTTGTCCATGCTTATATTTATCGCGTGATTAGTGTATTTATCACATGTTTAATATATTTATCGCATGCTTATGTGTACCTATGCTCTCTATACTGTTTCCATGCATGTTTTTCGATTCAGATTTACTGATATACATGTATTTACTTAATCTCGGGTTTACTGTCATTTTTCTTATATTACTTATCATTTTCTGTACCTGCATGCCTGGACCACATCACTTGATCATGTACACGTGTGCCTGTTATGCACGCCATCTGGCTTTATTCTATGTACTCGCTGGGATTGCTAACAACCCTAAATTCTCATGTCCAGATCCTAGAGTCTAGACCGTAGCGGCCTTGCTGCACTTGATCAGAGTAGCGCAGCGGGAGCGTGAATTAGCAATTGCCTGTCCAGACCCCCTTTCTTCCCGCCTCCTCATGATCGGCTCGCGAGATTGTCATCTTTCCACTCGTGAGTACTTTCCAGTATTTTATATTGTGCATCCTACTTTTGTGCTTCTTAGTGATCATATATTTTTCAGATATTATATCATGCCTTGTGATAACTGTGTCTGGTGTTATTATTGTTGGATTATATGTTACCACTGTGCTTCCGTACTCTGATTCCTGCCTGTACTGATACTTAGCGTATATACGTGAGGGTATTTCTGACCTGCGTATATACGTCGCAGTAACGTCTCCGTACCCTCCGGTTCGGGGCGTTACACATTATATGCTTGGGGATTGTTTGCTCACACTTGTATTCAACCAAGAGAGCCATAGCGACACCTCAACTCTTATCTAGAGGAATCTTGAGGAGATAGTCCAGAGCCCTTCACGAGGAATCCGGCTACACTCTTGTATTATACTTGGTGTTTCGTGCATAATATTTTTTAGTATGCATAAATAGTTTTAATTCCGCATTAATTCACCATTAGATTAGCTAGTCACCTATTCCCCCCTCTAGGTCATTTCAATTGGTATAGAGCTTGGTGCTCTTGATTTGAGTCTAACCACCTTGAGTTAAATATCCTCATTTATAGCTAATCACAATATTTGTACACACACACACATGGATTTCATGTCACCTCCCATGTTTGACATTCTTAATATCCAAACTTGAAAAGTTAAGATGTCTATATATCTTAAAGCCCTAGGCATTCATGTTTATTTTGCCACTATTAAAGATTCTTATTATTTAAATGGCAAACACATTAAGGCTAATGCAAAAGCCATCCATCCTTTAAAGTCAACCCTAAGTGATGATTATCTATGTAGGGTTTCTAACTTTGATTAGACTTTTGTAGTATGAAACACTATAGTCTCCCTTGGAGAACAAGATCAATACTATGCGAGAAGCGACTCGGATGTTGGAAGTGATGCTTCCAACTTGTACAACATGGTCTAAGGGGATAACCCCCTTGAGGTAAACTCTGAAACCGAGCTTGATGAAGATGTTGACATGTCTTATGATGAGCTTGAATCTTTTTGTCAACAACTTCTTGAAAAATATGAAATGCTTAAAAAGGATAATAAGAAATTGAAAAAGAAATATGATTCTATTTTAGAAGAAAAAGATTCTTTTGAAGATAAATTGGAATGTATTTCAAAAGAAAATGATTCTTTTAAAATTCAATTTGAATGTATTTCAAAAGAAAACGAATTTTTGAAAAAGGACAATATTTCCTTGACTTCTAAATTAAATGATCTTTGTGAAGGAAATACTTCTTTGAAAAATAAAATTATTTTGGTGGAAAAAGAAAAGGAAATTGCTTTAAATGAAAACAACTCTTTAAAAAGAAAAATTGTTTCAAAGGAAAAGGAAAATGTTTCTAAAAAAACAAGAGTGTTGATTCTCATTCTCACCATGCTTTTCATGCTACTATCAATCAAAATGAGATTAAAATTTTAAAATATAGAATAAATTGTTTGAGCTCAACTTTGAGTAATTGTGCATTTAACCATAATAGATTGGAAGCCTTGTTTCAAAAGAAACAAGCTCCACATGTTCATGCACATCACCCACGATACACATATGCACACTTTACACATCATAATCATTCTCATTCTCATGTGCATTCTAGAGTGTACAAATATACACATTGCAGCCCAAAGGCCATTTAGCAAAATTTTGTTATGATAGAGTAAATTCTATTAATTTTGCTAATCAAAATGTTTGTGTTCCAAATAATGCTAATCCCCATGGACCCAAAAGAAAATGGGTACCAAAGTTCCCACCTCTTGTGTTTGATGTAGGTGTGGGCTCTCACATGACGTGAGAGACTTGGTGCCTTGGTGGTAGATGCATGGGCTTGATGGACACAACAATTGATGCACCGCTATCAAGGAAGTTTGGTGGGCAGATCATCATGTTTTGGAGACTTAGAGTATACTGCTTATGGTTTTAGTAACTATCTCTAAACTCCTATTTTATTTACATGCTTTTATATTAATAATTTTTAGCATGTTCATGTTTTGGGTTTATGCTTATTGTGGTAAATACTTGTTTAGATGTAGTTTTCATTAAAACTTGTGTCTATATTTGTACAAGTAGTGAGCAACATTTAATTCTTATATGTTTGTACTTCATTGCTCATTTGTACTCATTACATGTACATGTATAACCTAGTTTTGATGATTCCTTCATTTATACTTGTTTTGCCTATATTTGTGTATGTTTTGCTTCATGTATATGTAATTTTTTCAAAACTAATAAATATACATGTATACCTTTGAGTTTCTTGGCTTCATGCAAATTATATCATAGACTCTTTTGTGTTTGGGATATGTATGCATACTGTTAGATTTGGATAAATCATACATATGCCTTGAAGTCTTATTTTTAAAGAAAAATAAATTTTCATGATTTTCACTTGTTTGATGTTTTTGAGCCTCATTGACTATTTTCATGAATATGCTATTCACATGATTGTACACTCACATTATTTCTTTGTTTACTCATGATTTTATTTCATTAGCACATATTTAAGATTATAGATTTTGAGTGTCAATTCTTGTGTATTTAGTGCAATTAATGAGATATATATGATTTGATTTCATGTTTGAAGGATCTTTAATTAGTTTTTCAAAAATTACTTTAAACTGGTTAGTTATTCTTCAATTGGTAGAGTTTTCATATTTTGCAAAATATTTTTCAAACTCTTATTTTTGAAAACCCCTACCAACCCTTAAAGGGCGGATGGATGGGCGACCATGCCTTGTAAGCCTTATTGAAAATCTTTTATCTTGTGTATGAAAAGGGTGGATCTTTATGAGTTATATACTTGATTCTCATTCATAGTTTCAATTGGTATCACAATTGCTTTTTTTGTATACTCATATTTTTTTTCTATATATGTATACTTCACATTTCAAATAATATCAATTTCTATTGATATTTTCATTTTCATACATATATATGATTTGATTGTGCTTGATTTATAATATATTTATATTTGTAAAGCACAAATTATGTTTATGCTAAACTTGACTTAAATCTTGATTTCAAATTGATATCTCATTTGGTATTTAAATAAGCTTATGCATTATTTTAAATTGGTATGTTTATTGATATCAAAATTTACAATATACTTTAATTGGTATCAATATGTTTCGAATTCAATTGAGTTTCGATTTAAATTGGTATCAAGAATGTTTTACCTCTCATTTCAATTGATATCAAAAATTATTTTACCTTTTATTTGGTATCAAAATTTACCATTTATTTCTGTTTGTATCAAAATATAAAATATTTTCTTTCATTGGTATCAAAATGTACAAATGTTTCAATTTCAATTGTTATCACAAATTTTCAATTTCATATGTTATCAAAAATCTTGTAATATCTCAAAATTGATTTGTTGATTTAAGAAAAATTCAAAATTTGTTTTAATACTTTGAGTAACTATCAAAATTTGTGTTAAAAATATTTTGATATGTATTTCCTATATGCAAGGGGAGCTTAACATCTCTTCTATATATAGATTCATGTTGAGTGTATCTTATATTGAGGAGCTTCACATCTCTTCTTTATGTGATACACGTGTATACGGGAAGCTTAACATCTCCACTTATGCATTGTATATTATATTTTATATGAGTTAGGGTTTTGTCATCCCTTCTTCATGTAAGGCATGTATACAGGGGAGCTAACTTTACGTCTTCCTCTTCATGAATGTATATCGCATATGTTGTTGATTTATTTTTTTTTACCCCTTTGTTGATGATTGACAAAAAGGGGGAGAATGATTTTGAGTTTGAATAAGTTTATATATGCATATTTTCAGTTTGAGTTTATGTTTATACAAAAAGAGGGAGAATGATTTTGAAAGTTTAAACAAAAGGGGGGAGAAAGTTTTTGGGAAAATGATTTTTGATTTATACATGTTTCTCTCACCTTGTTTATGCATATATATTTGTGCACTTCATTGCAATATCTTTTGTTTATTATTATGCATGAGTTAAGGGGGAGCTTCTACGAAGCTTGACTTTAATCCATGCATATATAACTCCATGAGTTTTGTCATCATCAAAAAGGGGAGATTGTTGGCCCAAAGGCTCATCACTCTAGTTTTGATGATGGTTAACTTATGTAGTTATAGTACTAATGATCTTGTGTTTAAATTAGTCTCAGATATTTGATCAAGATCTTAGTAGGTGTTTAGCTTCAACAAAGGATTTAAAGTCAAGTTTTGAAGCTAGCATGTTGATTCAAGAGCTCGCGCATCAAGATTGCATCAAGTACTCAGAGAAGTCTAACTCATTGGATTAAGGTTTGGACCAACTTAAAAATGAGAAGAAGATTTTCAAAGAGAAGATTTCCAAGAAAACTTGTGTCTATTTCTAAGTGTTAAGATTTTTTTAAATAAAATGTAAAGGATAGATTAGTTGATGGATTGCTCAAGTTCATATACACTCACACACAAGATTTATATGTGTTTTTATAAAAGAAGTTTTCATTTTGAAAAATACCGGTTTGGTTTTTAAGCTTCAAAATATACATGTGTTTTATCAAAACTTATTTTAGAGCTTAATGTCAAAAATATAGATATTTCATCATATATGTGTAGTGGATCATATCCATACACACTAAGCTTCAAAAGTGTTTAGAATATCTTATTTTTATATTTGGAGGAGTTTTGGAAAAATCGGTTTTCAATTTGGAAAAATCATTTTAGAAAAATACAGATTTTTGTTTAAGGCAAAACTTTCATATTACAAAAATAGTTCAAAATGTTTGCAACATGTTTTGATTTTTGCTCAAACATATTTGTATATCAAAGTATATTACTGAACCTATTTTTGTAGATTTTTAGAGAATTTATGGGATTTTATTGAAGATAAAATAACAAGTTTTTAATCCCTGTAAATTGCTGGGCTTGTTTTCCATTAATTTTGCAAAGGGAGAAAACTTACAAAAAAGGAAAGGGTCGAGGAGCTAAATTACAAGTAATTCTTTTACAATAAAAAGATTACAAGTAGATCTCCTCTGAGATTCTGGAGAAGTGTGCCGGTAGGAGTTTGGTCAGCGCGCGATCACTTTGTCCCTTTGACGATACGATCGATCAGACAATCGGACTGCTGCCTGATGGGATTCCCTTCTCACCTGGTTCGGGGAATCGGAGAATAGAAGGTTGGTAGAACCCTCTTATTACTTCTCAAACTGCCTCCACTTGGGAATTTTCTTCTCGCCTGGTTCCGAAAATTCCTTGAGAGGAAGGAAAGTATTAGGGTATTAGCACACTGATTAGAGAAGCAGTTCTCTGAATTCTTAGAAGCAAAAGAATAGGTCTCTGTTTATCTCTCTCTATTTTTCTGCCTCTGCGCGTGTGTGTCTGTCTTCGTACGCCTCTGGTGGGCTATTTATATAGAAAGCAGGGGTATAATTATCCCTTGAAAATCTGAAAATAGATTGAGTCAATCTGTTTAAATTTGGAAAGTAGTCTTGCCGTGAGGCTAGAATCAGCTTCTGCGAAGTTAGGAATAGCAAGTAGCGTCAATCTCCTGATCTGTTTTGATTCTTTCCAAATAACTGAAAGATCTCCCCTGATCTTCTTACTTGTTTTAGGAGAGTCAAGAGATTATGGTAAACAACTGCCAAATTTGATCTCAGATTTGATCTTGATTAGATTTGATCTTGAATAGATTTGATCTCATCTGGAGATTTAATTGGTCAAAGGTTGACCATAACAGACCCGCAGCGGAGCTGCCGCGTCGAGTTCACAGCGGAGCTGGAAGGAGCATCTGGCGAAGTTAGAAGAAAGCTCCACAGCGGAGCTGGATAAACATCTGTGGCGAAGTTACCGACCATCTTTTTGCGCGGTTGCGTGTGGCTTCGAGCGAAGCTAACTCTCTGCGGAGTTAACTGAGCGCTTCAGGCGAAGCTGTAAATTAGCTCTCTGATAGAGCTTTGAACGGCTTCAAGGCGAAGTTGGACAAACTTAGCCTCTCAGGTGAGGCTATCCCCTCGGGCTCATGTGATGCTAAGTGTTGAGCTAACCTAGCATCTTAGACCTGCTTCGGTCTCTTCAAAGACAATCTGGGCTCACTGTCTGCTTGTCGCTGATTTGTCCCTCGGAGATGGGTAAAAACTGGTCGTCAGCTTGTCTACCACTTGTCTTTTATAAATGTCAACAAGTTAGACATTGTTCAGGCCAGTCAGGAATCTTATCTTTTTTAGAGTGTCAACAAGACTGACATCTGCCGGTCGACCGGGCGGTCGACCGATGTGCACAAACGTGCACAGCCATAGGCCGGTCGACCGCCAGAGAGCCTCTACTCTTTGGAAATGGCCCAGTCGACCGGGTTGTCGACCGCTAGGTCATTTGCCAGGAAACGGTCGACCGGCCGGTCGACCGCCAGCAGTCCAGACTGCTGAGACTTGGCCTGCAACGGCTAGTTTTTGTAAGCCTATAAATTGGGCTTCCCTTGGTCTGTTTTTCACAAGATTTCAAGAGAGTTTTTGGGCTAGTTTTTTCTATCTATATCAGTGGTTTTATCCACATGTTTTAGAGCCAATATTTCTAAATTAAAAGGAAAGTTTATCAAGAGTTTTCAAAAGAGATTTCTTGAGTTTTTTACCACCAAATCAATTCAAGTTTTTCTCACATATACTTGAACTATCCATTGCTACATTCATCCTATAGGGATCTTTGTTGTGAGAGTGTTTGAGGTGATCAAAGTGTTTAGATCACCAAAGTGATTTTCTTTGTATTTGAGGAGGCGGACTTGCGGGTTCGCGTTGTTTCGAGTTCTAGTGAGAGCTCGGTGTAGAGGTGCGACCTCGGCAAGCTAGTGTGCTTGCGGTGTGTAGTTCTTGCGGGAACAAGAGATGGACTAGTGAGTCCAAGAGTTCTAGTATGAACTCCTTATAGGTGTTGCAGTACCGAGTGATCCGGTGGGATCGGTTTATAGTGAAAATCCTTCATAGTATTGAAGGCGTGGACGTAGAGCAAGGGTGTTCGAACCTTGAAACAAATCTCCCGTATTTGCGATTGCTCTCTCTTTATCTCTCACTTGTGTTTATATCTTGCATGCTATTATTATTCATATTCATTATATGCTTGATATATTCTTGTGCTATATTGTTATATGCTTGGGGACTGTTTGCTCACACTTATATTCAACCAAGAGAGTCATAGCGGCACCTCAACTCTTATCTAGAGGAATCTTGAGGAGATAGTCCAGAGCCCTTCACGGAGAATCCGGCTACACTCATGTGTTATACTTGATTTGTTGTGCATAATAATTTTTAGTTTGCATAAATAGTTTTAATTTCGCATTAATTCACCATTTGATTAGCTAGTCACCTATTCATCCCCCCTCTAGGTCATTTCATCTCTCTCTTTCGTTTTACCTCTGCTTCTGATCGTTATAAGGTCCTTAATTATGGGCTTTATGTGGTTGATGATGCGACTTTGTGCCTTGAGCCTTGGTCGCCGTCGTTCTGGCCATCTCCTGACCGACTTCCTCGCACCGTTTTGTGGATGAGGCTGCCAGATCTCCCCACCGTGTGCCAGAATGATCCAACGCCACAGCTCATTTTTGTTGTGACGGGCAAGTTCGTGAGGATGGACGAGTCCACCTCTTTAGTCATTAAGGGTCGTTACGCCCGCATCACCATCAAGGTGGACATTGCACACCCTCTGGTGCCTAGCACTGATGTCGTTCTTGAAGGTGTGGATGCCCCAATCATCTGGCAATGATTTGAATACGAGCATGTTCATCTCTTTTGTGCTCGGTGTGGGTGTCTTGGCCACTACCCTGTTGATTGTTGGTCTTCTCAGGCCACTTTGATGAGCCACCATGTTGCTGCTTCAAACAAATCACCTTCTGCATCTAGGGAGGATGTTGTAATGGCCCCTGTCGACCCCGATCAACTCGTCCATGATGAAAAACCGCCCCCATTTCGTGTATCCATGTTCGGCGGCGTGGCCGAAACCCTAGGCAGCCGCCGAACTCCACCCTCTCCGCTTCACACAATGCACGTCCTCGACACGTGACTCTCCTAAAGTCTCTCCACTGCCCTCCCTTGCTCACGTGCCTTGACACGTGACCTCCGGAAGTCTTTCCACTGCATCACTCATGTGTTGGATCACATGTCACTATCCTCTCATCCTTTGCAGGTGCACGAGGATTTTTTGAGCCTCTGGGCTCTCTTATAGATCCCGAGACTTCGGGAAATCATGGGTCTCAGCCCATGAGCATAGCAAGCCTTTCGGGATTTGCGGTGGCTTATGTGTTGGACCAAGAGGCCGTTTCTCTTTCTGGGCCTTCTAATAATGAAGCGGTTTTGGGGGTTGACCTATCTGAGGCCCCCTCTCCACAACAACCTGCATCAGTTCTGTCTCCGACGTCCGATGACCGACTACTGATTAGGAAAGAGATGTGTGAAGTTTTTGCACAAGTATTATGTAAAAGAGGAAAGGTTTAGAGTCAACCTTTAGTGCTTGATTACTTCACAATGTAGTTAATATGATTGATGTACCCTTTCCTATCTCCGTTATAGCATGGGCTATACCGAGTCGATTCTCAGGGAGAGCTTGCGATGGAAGCGTTACGGTGGTAGTGAAGATAGAAAACGAAGATTCTTCTTTATCTTAAAAGAATAAAAATGAATTGGAAAAAGAAGTAAAAGAATTGGTGGATTTGTTCATGATGGAAAATAAAAAGAAATCAAAACAAGATTGGCTTTTGGATTAACACTAAAAGAAAGAAAACTTTGAAAAGACTCTTAGAATGAGAAGATCATGACTAGCTAACCTTACTACCTTACTAAAAACTTACTAAACTCCGTGATGGTGAATGCATGCCTCATGTTGATTCATCGACAAAGATTTGTATTGCGTGTTGGTCAATTACTTTCCCACTTGAATGACGGGTGATCACTCTTGGACTTGTCTTGTAGCCTCATAGATGTCATTGGCCTACAATTAGACTTTCAATAATGGAATCAAAAGAGCTACACTCAAGGGATGCTAAGGAAGAAGATACAACATTCATTAATGGAGGTAAAGAAGTTGTACAACAAATAGCATATTAGTGATCCATCTCCATGTTCCATCACGGCACTTGTTCTAAAGACAAGGCTCTAAATGAGGCACACATGAATCATATGGAGAATTACAACAAGATATAGCCAAGCATGAAAGTAACCCATCGGAGAAGAGAAGGCCATACAACTTGCAAGATTAAAGATAGCAATCACCCATGAGTTAGTAGTTAGCAAGGTTAGTGGTTAGCTAGACATGAGAAGAATTAGCTACTAGCCATTACAATAAAAGAAAAGCAAAGCATGAATAAAATTGCAAGTAAAGTAAAGATAGAATTAAAGAAAGCAAGTAATACTAGAAAATACTCAAGTAGAGAGAAGAGAATGGATGAATCCTTACTTCACAAGTTGTCACTCCTTGGTGTACACAAGCTTTCTCTCTCTTACAACTCTCTTTTGCAGAATTTCTAGGGAGGAAGAAGAAGATCTAAAGAACTAAATCCTAGAGAAAAACCTACAAAAATTACAAAGCTATCTTCTAATTTCTCCTCTCTCTTCTGCTCAGTCTTTTTTCGCAGGTCCTTGGTCCAGTATTTATAGCCTCAGAGAGAATTCTCCAGAAGATGAACAGGTGGCAGAAATCTGGGACTCAACGGCCCAGATTTTGCGGTAATTTGGCGGCAAATTGCGGCACTTTTGTGGCCGTTGGATCTCAGATTTTTGTTACAAGTTTGTTACGAGGTTGTTATCCATGTGGCCTTCTAGAATCTTGAGCTGGCATGTAGAATTCTCTAGATCCTGGATTCAAATTTGGGCTCTCTTTTTGGGCTTTGAATTAATCTCTTTTAATTATTGCTAATTAAAGAGATTTTGGGCCTTTTCTCCATTTGAGTGTGGACCTGCAAAAATATAGAGAAGATGAGTAAAAATCATATTTTTATTTGCAAAAATGCATGAGAATGATATGGTAAAATATGCAAAATTGTATCACAATCACACCCCCACACTTATTCTTTTGCTCGTCCCGAGCAAAACAAAGAAAAGAAAAACTATACTACCAATTTATTACACCACTTTCGCAGGTGATGCGATTGCACTGAGCGTGTGCAACAAGCCGTTAAACCTCTAGGTTACCCTAGAGGACGAGTGTTGTCTCCTGAGGGTTTTCAGCGGATTACACCCACAAAATCCTTAAAGAAAGAAAACAAATGTTAGTGTTTTTGAAAATTCATTTTGAAAGAGAGACATGTTTTCGAACTATTTTTGCAAAAATATAAGTGATCTTAGGTCATAAGTCCACCTATAATCATTCTCCCTTAAACTTAGTCTCTATGCAAGATCTTGTCTTCAATTAAGGTAAGAATTCAAAATTAGATTGAATATTTTATCTTTCATAAAACCTAGATAGTATGCACATTGTGATAGTGAAGATTTCTGGGATTTCAACTCTAACCATAAAGCCATTTATTTATATATATTTATTTTCTTTTTCTCTTTTTTGTTCCCTTAGTTTAGGCTTTCTAGTTCATCCTTGTAACGAGCCTATAACCGATGACTCCCAAACCAGTTGGTCTTAGGGCACCAGATGAGAAAACATCCCTCGGGTTTAAGGACTCGAGTGAAAAAGGCCACGAAACTAAAGGGGATTATTTATTTCCTTTACCACCGTTAGGCGTGAATAATCATGCTTCTTGAGGCATAATTATCCAGCTTAATAAGTGATGTTTTATTTATATATATATATATATTTATTTTATGGCCTTTTTTTGGTCTTTGTTTCCATCCCAAAAAATGTGTAAGTGTGAAGTGCATACTATCTAAGGCAAAAAATTCAAGATAAAAATATCTCTCCAATTTATCTTACTTAGCCTATAATTTCAAACAAGATCTATTATTTCAACTAGATTTAAGATGTCATAATTAAGGCTTTCTTAATTTCTAAGATACATCTTAATTTTCTTAAAAATAGATCAAAACATTTGTCTCTTATTTCAAAAAGTTTTTTTTTTATTTTTTTTATTTCTAAAAGAAGTGTAAAAGAAAGAAAATCTAAAAACTCTATGTTAGTAAACCCTCCCCCACACTTATTTCATGCATTGTCCTCAATGCATCATGATATATGTATGCATGAAATAGGTAAGAGGTAAGAAACTTTTATTTACAAAAAAGTGCAAAAAATTATTTACAAAGAGTATATACAAGTGTAACCATTACCTAGGCTTTTGGTCGTTTTCCTCTGGCCCGTTTCCCATCGTTCCAGTGCGTCTGCTTTCGTGAGCTCAGTTGGGAAACGGTTTGAATTATTTTAGCCCTAGGTATTTTCAGATTCAATTGTTCATTATTATCATTCATCCTTATTCCACCACATTGTTCACTAAAAAATTCCTTATCACCACTCTCACTCTGAATCTCATCACTTCCAATGTTAAGGAATTTCAGCTCCGCTCCATACAATTCTTCAAAACTAAGGTCAACGTTTTCCGTCAGAATTGTACAATCAGTTTCAGAAGTAAAGAGATAGTGAGAATCTAGGTCACATTTCTCATGTAGTTCAATACCAAAGAATGGAGAACTTGCCAATTTGTCAATAGTATCTTCAGAAGTATATAATTGGTCAAGTTCAATATGATCCTCAAAGATGGGTGATTCAACTTCATTATGAATTGGGACAGGATCCAATGTCGACTCCGGGAAAAGATTGAAGTCAGGTAAAGTTACCGGAGTCATTATTGAATCAGGAAAAAGAATTGAATCACTAAGTTGGGGTTCAAGATCACATTCCTCTTGTAGTTCAATTCTACAAAAATGTGAACTTGCCAATTTATCAATGGGACTTTCAAAAGTATGAAATTGGTCAAGTTCAATATGATCATCATAAAATTTTGGTGATTCAATTTCACAATGGATAGGCACTAGATCCAATACTGACTTTGGAAATGGAGTGAAATCAGATAAAGATACGGGAGTTATTATTGGATCAGGAAGTAGAATTGAATCATCAAGTGGAAGTTCAGGATCATATTCATGTTCAAGTTCAATTTCAGGAAAAGGAAAACTTGCCAAAATGTCAATGGGTTTTGAAGTTTGGACAAGTTCAGGTGGTCGTGCTGAAATTGAATCATGATTTCCAAAATGATAGGAGTCTTGGGTCATATCAATAGAGTGTGGCATAGTTGAATTGGTCAAAGGTTGATAAGATAGAGTTTCCTCATTCCTATAGATGTTAACCAATTGACTCAATTGTTCATCCACCTTATTGAAAGACTCGGCACGTGTTTTTTTATATTGTAACAAAGACTCTTGCAAGATGTTTATACTCTTTTCTAAACGTGATATTTCTACAAATGGCTGCTCTAGAATGGGAGTATAAGAATCTTGACTTTGGAAAGTTTGTGAATAATGTGAGTCACACATGTGTGGAGATTGAAGCTTGGACTCACACAAGAGTTCTTTACTTGTTTCCATGACAAATGGTTGTTCATTATGAATAGGTGGAACTGAGTAAGACTCTTGAAAATACTGTGGAATTGGAGAGGCCAATGTTTTTGGAAGTTCTTGCTCGGCCCTCTGAAGATTGGCTTCTAATCTCCTTAGTAACTCAGATTTTTCTTCAATTGGTGGTTCAGAAAAAGGAGTATATGAAGCGGAATCGGGAAATGAATACTGTGGACAAGGTGAATATGGTGGACAAGGAGTTTGAAAATTTGACTCGGGGTACGTGAATCCCCAATGACTCTGTGACGAGTTGAAATCATTATGGAAATTATGGTTATTAGATTGTGGGTATGGGTTGGAATGATTCGGATAAGGCCAACCCGGTGTATTTGATTGGTGCATATTGTAAAACACCGGGTTAGAATTATCCGAATAGAATGGAGTCTGTGTGAAATATGGATTATTATTAGGATGGAAAGAATTGTTGAATGCCATATCACACAAAAAATCACAAACAAAAAGAAACAAACAAATAAACAATCAAGAAAAAATTCTAACCTAAGTTAGGGTAGACTTATGACCTAGACGACTCCTAACTGATTAGACTGTCCACGGGAGGTTTAGTGTAGACTTTGACCACAAACTAATCAGCCAGGAAAGGTCAAGGTTGTTGGGAGGTTTTCCGTCAGAGACGTTCCTTAATTAAGTAACCACCAACCTTCGGGCTTTCGGCCCTCAATCCCTTTCCTAGACACTGATTTTGCAAGAGTCAATTTCTAACACTTTTTCCCCTTAGGATAATCTCCTAAGTGAGTCCGAGATGTCCCTAGGGCCAACGTCTATTTTTTTATTAAATTAGGCTTGGGTTAGTGAGTGCTGGGATGGTGGTTTTTGGGCTAAGGAAAAGGTAATGAAATCCCCCACCTTATCTTATTTATGGGTGATGCCCTTAGAATTGGATTGTGCAAGTGTACGATTATAAGCAGACAAGGTTCACTCAAAGCAATTAAAATCAAACAAGGAGTAAGTCCTAGTCAATATGCAATGCGCACGTACCTTGCATCCAGCACTCTTCAACAGTAAAAGTAAATGAATTGAAAAGACACGTGCCTAGAATGCAAATGTCTAAACAATTTTTAACGTTTCAACCAATATTTTACTGTTTATTATAATTAGCAGGAGTATGGTGAAGCATACAAGAAAAGAATTATTGCAGTAGTTGTATTTTGCAAAGCTGAAGACCCTGCAGAAAACTTGTCAGTAGTGAACTCAGGATTGCCGCAAAACTGCGGCTGGGGCCGAGATTCTGCGGCAAAACTGAGGGATCCTGGTCTCTGCTTTCAAGAACAGAGGCCCAGGTCCACTTATATGTTACTGCAATGCAAAGTTTCCTGTTTCTTCAACCTGTAACCTGCAACAGAGAAGAAGATTCGTTTAGTTCTTCACTTTAAACCAAAAACCGTTGCTCTCCCCGGCAACGGCGCCAAAAATTTGATTAGGAAAGAGATGTGTGAAGTTTTTGCACAAGTATTATGTAAAAGAGGAAAGGTTTAGAGTCAACCTTTAGTGCTTGATCACTTCACAATGTAGTTAATATGATTGATGTACCCTTTCCTATCTCCGTTATAGCATGGGCTATACCGAGTCGATTCTCAGGGAGAGCTTGCGATGGAAGCGTTACGGCTGGTAGTGAAGATAGAAAACGAAGATTCTTCTTTGTCTTAAAAGAATAAAAATGAATTGGAAAAAGAAGTAAAAGAATTGGTGGATTTGTTCATGATGGAAAATGAAAAGAAATCAAAACAAGATTGGCTTTTGGATTAACACTAAAAGAAAGAAAACTTTGAAAAGACTCTTAGAATGAGAAGATCATGACTAGCTAACCTTACTACCTTGCTAAAAACTTACTAAACTCCGTGATGGTGAATGCATGCCTCATGTTGATTCATCGACAAAGATTTGTATTGCGTGTTGGTCTAATTACTTTCCCACTTGAATGACGGGTGATCACTCTTGGACTTGTCTTGTAGCCTCATAGATGTCATTGGCCTACAATTAGACTTTCAATAATGGAATCAAAAGAGCTGCACTCAAGGGATGCTAAGGAAGAAGATACAACATTCATTAATGGAAGTAAAGAAGTTGTACAACAAATAGCATATTGGTGATCCATCTCCATGTTCCATCACGGCACTTGTTCTAAAGACAAGGCTCTAAATGAGGCACACATGAATCATATGGAGAATTACAACAAGATATAGCCAAGCATGAAAGTAACCCATCGAAGAAGAGAAGGCCATACAACTTGCAAGATTAAAGATAGCAATCACCCATGAGTTAGTAGTTAGCAAGATTAGTGGTTAGCTAGACATGAGAAGAATTAGCTACTAGCCATTACAATAAAAGAAAAGCAAAGCATGAATAAAATTGCAAGTAAAATAAAGCTAGAATTAAAGAAAGCAAGTAATACTAGAAAATACTCAAGTAGAGAGAAGAGAATGGATGAATCCTTGCTTCACAAGTTGTCACTCCTTGGTGTACACAAGCTTTCTCTCTCTTACAACTCTCTTTTACAGAATTTCTAGGGAGGAAGAAGAAGATCTAAAGAACTAAATCCTAGAGAAAAACCTACAAAAATTACAAAGCTATCTTCTAATTTCTCCTCTCTCTTCTGCTCAGTCTTTTTTCGCAGGTCCTTGGTCCAGTATTTATAGCCTCAGAGAGAATTCTCCAGAAGATGAACAGGTGGCAGAAATCTGGGACTCAACGGCCCAGATTTTGCGGTAATTTGGCGGCAAATTGCGGCACTTTTGTGGCCGTTGGATCCCAGATTTTTGTTACAAGTTTGTTACGAGGTTGTTATCCACGTGGCCTTCTAGAATCTTGAGCTGGCATGTAGAATTCTCTAGATCCTGGATTCAAATTTGGGCTCTCTTTTTGGGCTTTAAATTAATCTCTTTTAATTATTGCTAATTAAAGAGATTTTGGGCCTTTTCTCCATTTGAGTGTGGACCTTCAAAAATATAGAGAAGATGAGTAAAAATCATATTTTTATTTGCAAAAATGCATGGGAATGATATGGTAAAATATGCAAAATTGTATCACAATCAACTACGAAGACAGGAGATGGACTTTGTTGTCCCAGAGGCCCTTCACTCTAGTTTTGATGATGATTAACTCATATAATTATTGTTTACTAATAATCCTGTGATATTTAGTTTCAGATATTTGATCAAGATATTAGTAGGCGATTAGCTTCAACAAAAGTGTTTTGGAGTTTTCACATGTTGATTCAAGAGCTCGCGCGTCAAGATCCCATCTAGCACTCAGTTGGAGTCAAGCTCGTTGGATCGTGTTTGATCGAGTCGACTTGGAAACGGAGTTCTACAAGAAGATATCTGTTTGTTTAGTTTATGGTTTAGATCTTGTGTTAAAGATTAGAGAGTGTTGATATGCTTAAGTTCACAATACACACACAAGTTTAAAGTATCATGTTTGGTTTTTGGTTTAACCAGTTTCGGTTTTTCATATGGTTTTCATGAATAGATAGAATCAAAACAAGTTTACATGGTTTAATGTACATTAGATTTGATCTATATACATCTATGCTTCTAATATACATCTATACTTCATCTATTTAGAAAAACTTACTTTGATAGTCTATTTCATGAGTTGGAGTTTTTTGTATTTAAACAAAACTTATTTTTGGATTTCATGTAAAAAATATAGATATAATATCCTTCATGTATATTGGATTCTATCCAGATATAATATGCTTCAAAGTTGTTTCAATATCATGTTTTTGTATTTACATGTGTTTTGGAGAAATGGTTTTTCATTTCAAAATCCAAGTTTTGAAAAATACGATTTTTTTGTTTAAGGCAAATCTTCAAGAACACAAAAATGATTCAAATAGTTTATAATATGTATTGAATTTTTATCACACATATTTATATTTCAAAGATATAATAAGAACTTATTTTTGTGAAATTTATGTGATTTTATGGGATTTAATTGAAGATAAATACCCAAGTTTTTTATCTCTATAAGTTTGACCTGGCTATTTGCCGGCCGACCGGACCGGTCGACCGAGGCAGAAGTCGGTCGACCGGTCCGGTCGACTGACGTGCACAGACGTGCACGCAGCCACAGGCTGGGAACCGGTCGACCGGGTCGGTCGACCGCCAGAGAGCTTCTGCTATTTGAAAATGGCCCCGGTCGACCGCCCGGTCGACCGGCAGAGAGCTCTGCTCTCTGTTTCCAGTTTCCGGTCGACCGGTGGCTCAACGGTCATAAATATGACCGTTGGCCGGTCGACTGGAAGGGCACTTTTGCCCTTTGTCAGACTACCAACGGGCAGAATTTGTTGGGGCTATAAATACCCCCCATTTGAGCTGGTTTTGTACAACAATTTCAAGAACAAAATTTTCTATCTTTCAGCAAGTTCTTAAAAAGTTTTTGTGCCAAAAGATTTGATCTTTATTTGTTTTTAAAAGGGTTGGAAAAATCAAGAAAAGGAGAAGCCTTTGAGATTGATTTTTGATCTTCATTTCTATAGCTATTCTAGAAGTTTTCCCAAGAGTTTTTCTTTGTTTTTTTGATTTTCAAACTCTTTATTTTCTCACACTTGAGCTTATCTATCTATCATATCTATTAGGATCTATTTTTGTGGGAAAATTG
Organism: Agave tequilana; assembly: GCA_038442645.1. Taxonomy (NCBI): domain Eukaryota; kingdom Viridiplantae; phylum Streptophyta; class Magnoliopsida; order Asparagales; family Asparagaceae; genus Agave; species Agave tequilana. Next base: position 34,844 of record JAVJIF010012756.1, on the reverse strand, counting down.
ATTTATGGTTGTTGATACCGCCAAGAATTATAAAACCTTCCATATTTTGTGACGTCCCTCTAGTGAGAGGTGATTGTATTGATATCCCTCTAGTGAGAGGTGATAGTGGAGGTTGTGTTGGTATCCCTCTTAGTGAAGAGGTGGAGTTGTGGTTTTGTGCCTTATCCCTCAAGTGTGAGGTTAATATTTGTTTGGCTAAGTGTCATCCCTCTAAGTGTAGAGGTGATTGAGTTTGTTGGTATCTCTCTAGTGAGAGGTTGATCTTGTGTTGGCTTTGTGCCTAGCCTCTAGTGAGAGGTTGTATTTGTTGAGAGTGGAGTTGTGTACTCTCAAGTTGTATTTGCCCAAATCCTCAGTGGAGGTTCCCTGTGTGGGAAGTCCTGTGTGGACGATATAGTGAAAATCCTTTTGTGTGAAGGCGGGGACGTAGAGCTGGGTGCTCGAACCTCGAAACATATTTTTGTGTTTGTGTTTGATCCACTTTCTCAAACCCTCTCTCTTACATTGTGCATTGTTCATATCATATATATGCTTGGATTTGTTTGCGTGCCTCACTTGTGTTCAACCAAGAGAACTTCATATAGCACCTCAACTCTTATTTAGAGGAATTTAGAGAAGATAGTCCAGAGCCCTTCACCGGGAATTCTGCTACACTCTTTGGTTACACTAAGTGTATTGCAATTAGTTTTTAATTCCGCATTATTTGTCATTAGATTAGCCTTACACCTATTCACCCCCTAGGTGTACTTTCAATTGGTATCAGAGCCTACGCTCCTGATATTAGGTTAACCACCTAGGAGTGAGATCTTGGTTTGCTAATCTACATTTTGCATTTGCACACATACTTGTTTACATACACTCATGAATTATCTTGCACCTCCCATGTTTGATGTTTCTAACATCAATATGTGGAAGCTTAGAATAAGTATGCACCTAAAAACCCTAGGTTTGCATGTTTTCCTTGCCGCTACTAAGAAATCTTATTTTGATAATAGCAAGCATATAGAGGCCAATGCACAAGCCCTTGAGGCACTTAAGAGCACTCTAAGTAAAGAATATTTGTGTTTGATTTCTCATTGTGATTCCGCCTTTGCAGTGTAGAACAAGTTGACCTCTCCCGCGCTCCAAAAGACAAATCATGTGGAGATGGAATCTAGTGGAGGAGAATCCGAATAACATTGTTATATGGTCCAAGGGAATGACTCCCTTGAGGTAAATTTGGAAACTCACCTAGATGATTGTGCTAGTTCTTCCGGCGATGATTTAGTTGATGCCGATGCTTTAAATGAAGAACTTTTCATTATTTGTGAAAAATTATTAGAAAAATATAAAGCTTTGAAAAAGAAAAGTTTTGGACTTAATAAGAAAATAAGGATTTAATTTCAAAACTTGATTTGGCTTTGCAAAAGAAGGTTGAGATTTTAAATGAATGTGACTCCTTGAAATCCCAACTTGAACTTGTTCTTAATGAAAACAAAATTTTGAAAAATAAAAATGATTGTGAAATATTTTGAAGAAAAATAAAGTTCTATCTTCAAAACTTGTTTTTGTTTTAAAAGAAAATGATTCTTTAAAAAATAAAATTATTTCTATTTCAAAGGAGTTGGATTTGATTTCTAATGAAAATATTTCTTTGAAAAATGATATTGACTCACATGTTTGCCATGCTAGTGTAGCCTCACCATCTAGTGTTACAATAGCATATTCCACCTCTTCTTCCATGATTGAAAAAGATATAAATATTTTAAAGAAGAGTGTTGATTGTTTGGGCTCTACTTTGAGCCAATGTGCCATGAACCACACACGTTTGAAATCTATGTTTCGAAAGAAATAAGTTTCACATATGCATGCATATCATACACGGCATACACATGCTCATCATGCTCACTCACATGATTCCATATATGCTTATGTGTACACTTGTACACATTGTGGACGTAAGGGCCACCTTGTAAAATTTTGCTTTGATAGAATTAATAATTCAAATTTTGCAAATAGATTTGTTTGGGTTAGGAAAGGTGCTAACCCTCCTGGACCCAATAGAGTATGGGTACCAAAAATCACTCCTATTTTATTTGATGTAGGTGTGGGCTCTCACATGACGTGAGAGTTGTTGGTGCCTTGAGGTGAATGCGTTCCGAGCTTAATGGTGATTATTTTGGATGCATCACTTTCAAGGGAAGGTTGGTGGCAAGACCACCATGGTTTGGAGACATAGAGATGTGCCATAGTGGTTTTGGTAATGATCTCTAAACTCCTATTTATGTTTACATGCTTTCATGATTGATTTTTAGCATGTTTTTAGTTTTTAATTATTATTATGTTAATTGCCATGATTAGACATGTGATATACATATGTAGTATTTTTGAGATACACCCATATTCTATATGGACCTATATTTTTATGTTCTCATTTTAGTTTAGCTATGTTGTATATCCTAGTCTAATACATGTGTATTTACATAATGATCATGTTGGCTTATATTTTTCGTTTTATGCTTCATATTTTGATTACATGTTTAAATGTAGTTTTCATTAAAACTTGTATCAATACTTGTGCAACTAGTGAGCCACAATTGATTATTATATGTTTGTGCTTGATTGCTCATTTGTACCCATTACATGTACTAGTATAGCCTAGTTTTGATGATTAATGCATTTTAACTTGTATTCCCTATTTTTGGACATGTTTTTTATGATAATGTGTTTAACTTCATGTATATGTAAATTGTATCTAAAACTATTGGGTATACATGTATAATCTTGAGTCATTTTCCTTTCATGTGATATTCTTTTATGGACTCAATTGTGTTTGGATATGTATGTATACTTCTAGTTTAGACTAAACATACATATACCTTGAAGTAGATTTAGTTTTGATAATTTTTATAATGGAATTTCACATTAAGCCTTCATTGCCTATTCCCATGATTTTGTGATTACATGATTCTTTCACTCACATTACTTGATGTTTTCTCATGACTTTATTTTCATGAGTATTATATGTGCTATATAGACCTTGAGTGTTGATTATGTGATTTTCATGTTTTCATGAATATGTTATTATTTTATTCCTTACTTGAAGGATTTCGTACTAGTTTTTAAGTTTATCATAAAACTAGTTGCGCATTTCTTCATTTTGAAAGAGTTTTCAATTATGCTACACTTATTTTCAAACTTATTTTTGAAAATCCCTTCCATCGATGGGTGGTTAGATGGGCGACCATGCCTTGTATGCTGTTTTTGAAAAATCTATTTAAACATGTGCATGAAAAGGAGGTAGCATGAGTTATACACTTGATCCTCATCATATTTTCAATTGGTATCCCAATTGATATTTTCATATTTGTATACTCATCTTTGGTTTTCTATATATGTATGTTTCAAATCTCAAAAAGTATCAATTTCTATTGGTATCTACTTTTTCATACATATATATATATATGATGTGATCGTGCTTACTATATCTTTACATCTTAAAGCATAAATTATGTTTATGCTAAGCTTGATTTACTCCTTAATGACTATTAGTTTTCAAATTGGTATTTTATACATACTTATGCATCATTTTCATTGGTATTTCATAAAGGGGGAGAAAACTTTATATTTTAGTTTTCAATCGATTGTATTTTCAGTTGGTATCTTACTCCCACTCTTTATGATGAAAAAATGATATTATTTGGTATATTATTTTTCAATTGGTTTACTATGCTCTTAATGAAAAATATTTTAATTTGGAATATGCTAACATTTTCAATATTGGTATCAAAAATTTTAAATTGGCTTTATTCTAAAATTTGGTATCTTTATTGCAAAATGAATCGTTTAACCAAATAGTTGGTTTGTTTTTCAATTGGTATCATATTTCATTTTAAATTGGTATATATATTGAAATAAATTATGTTTACATAATATTTGGCTTTCACTTTCAATTGATATCAAAATTATAAAATATTCTCATTTGGTATCAAAATTACAAAATGTTTACAATTGATATCATGATTTACAATATACATATATATTTCAATTGGTATCAAAAACATACAATGTTTCATTTTCCATTGGTATCAAAAGTTTATAAGATATTTTCAATTAGTATCTTTTGGTATCTTAAAAATTTTTTGTTTATTTTCAATCGGTATCATAATTTGGTATCAAAAGTTTTGATATGTATTGCTTATATGTAAGGGGAGCTTAACATCTTCTCTGTATATGGATTCATGTTGAGTGTATCTCATATTGAGGAGCTTGACCGCTCTTCTCTTGTCTTATACGTGTGTAGGAGGAGCTTCACATCTCCTTTTATACATTGCATATTATGTGTTATGTGATTAGGGTCTAGTCATCTCTTTTCATGTAATGCATGTATGTAGGGGGGTTAACTTCACGTCTCTCCTCTTCATGAATGTATATAGCACATACACCTTTGTTGTTTTGATTTATGCAAAAAGAGAGAAAAATATTATTTATGTCTTTAATGTTTGTACCCCTTTGTTGATGAATTGACAAAAAGGGAGAGAGAAATTTAGAGTTTTTATATATGTATATTTGTTTAATTTGTTATCTTTTACCATTGATATCAAAAGCATCTTTTTTTGGTATTAAGAGCATGTTTATTTCATTGGTATCAAATATCATGTTATGCATATTTAAGTTGAGCATTCACGACATATCTTTATTGTTTATTGTTATGCATGAGTTAAGGGGGAGCTTCTATGAAGCTTAACTTTAATCCATGCATATATAACTCCATGAGTTTTGTCATCATCAAAAAGGGGGAGATTGTTGGCCTAGAGGCCCTTCACTCTAGTTTTGATGATGATTAACTCATGTAGTTATTGTTTACTAATAATCTTGCGATATTTAGTTTCAGATATTTGATTAAGATATTAGTAGGTGATTAGCTTCAACAAAAGTATTTTGGAGCTTTCACATGTTGATTCAAGTGCTCGTGCGTCAAGATCGCATCTAGCACTCGGTTGGAGTCAAGCTCGTTGGATCGTGTTTGGATCGAGTCAACTTGGAGACGGAGTTCTACAAAAAGACATCGGCTTGTTTAGTTTATGGTTTAGATCTTGTGTTAAAGATTAGACAGTGTTGATATGCTCAAGTTCACAATACACACACAAGTTTAAAGTATCATGTTTGGTTTTTCGGTTTAACCGATTTCGGTTTTTCATTTGGTTTTCATGAATAGATAGAATCAAAACAAGTTTACATGGTTTAATGTATATTAGATTTGATCTATATACATCTATGCTTCATCTATTTAGAAAAACTTACTTTGATAGTCTATTTCATGAGTTGGAGCTTTTGTATTTAAACAAAACTTTTTTTGGATTTCATGTCAAAAATATAGATATAATATTCTTCATGTATATTGGATTCTATCCATATACAATATGCTTCAAAGTTGTTTCAATATCATGTTTTTGTATTTACATGTGTTTTGGAGAAAACGATTTTCCATTTCAAAAATTCAAGTTTTGAAAAATACGATTTTTGGTTTAAGGCAAATCTTCAAGAACACAAAAATGGTTCAAATAGTTTATAATATGTGTTGAATTTTTGTCACACATATTTGTATTTCAAAAATATAATAAGAACTTATTTGTTGAATTTATGTGATTTTATGTGATTTAATTGAAGATAAATACCCAAGTTTTTTATCCCTATAAGTTTGACCTGGTTGTCTGCTGGTCGACCGGTCCGGTCGACCGACGTGCACAGACGTGCACGCAGCCACAGGCTGGGAGGCCGGTCGACCGCCAGAGAGCTTCTGCTCTCTGGAAATGGCCCCGGTCGACAGCCCGGTCGACCGGCAGAGAGCTCTGCTCTCTGTTTCCAGTTTTTGGTCGACGGTGGCTCAACAGTCATAAATATGACTGTTGGCCGGTCGACCGCCCGGTCGACCGGAAGGGCACTTTTGCCCTTTGTCAGACTGCCAACGGGCAGAATTTGTTGGGGCTATAAATACTCCCCATTTGACCTGGTTTTGTACAACAATTTCAAGAGCAAAATTTTCTATCTTTCAGCAAGTTTTTAAAAGAGTTTTTGTGCCAAAAGATTTGATCTTTATTTGTTTTTAAAAGGGTTGGAAAAATCAAGAAAAGGAGAAGTCTTTGGGATTGATTTTTGATCTTCATTTCTATAGCTATTCTAGAAGTTTTCCCAAGAGTTTTTCTTTATTTTTTGATTTTCAAACTCTTGATTTTCTCACACTTGAGCTTATCTATCTATCCTATCTGTTAGGATCTATTTTTGTGAGAAAATTGATTTGTGATTGTTGATATCACCAAGAATTGTAAAACCTTCCATATTTTGTGATATCCCTCTAGTGAGAGGTGATTGTATTGATATCCCTCTAGTGAGAGGTGATAGTGGAGGTTGTGTTGGTATCCCTCTTAGTGAAGAGGTGGAGTTGTGGCTTTGTGCCTTATCCCTCAAGTGTGAGGTTGATTTTTGTTTGGCTAAGTGTCATCCCTCTAAGTGTAGAGGTGATTGAGTTTGTTGGTATCTCTTTAGTGAGAGGTTGATCTTGTGTTGGCTTTGTGCCTAGCCTCTAGTGAGAGGTTGTATTTGTTGAGAGTGGAATTGTGTACTCTCAAGTTGTATTTGCCCAAATCCTCAGTGGAGGTTCCCTGTGTGGGAAGTCCTGTGTGGACGATATAGTAAAAATCCTTCTGTGTGAAGGCGGGGACGTAGAGCTGGGTGCTCGAACCTTGAAACATATTTTTGTATTTGTGTTTGATCCACTTTCTCAAACTCTCTCTCTTACATTGTGCATTGTTCATATTGTTCACATCATATATATGCTTGGATTTGTTTGCGTGCCTCACTTGTGTTCAACCAAGAGAACTTCATATAACACCTCAACTCTTATTTAGAGGAATTTAGAGAAGATAGTCTAGAGCCCTTCACCGGGAATTCGGCTACACTCTTTGGTTACACTAAGTGTGTTGCAATTAGTTTTTAATTCCGCATTATTTATCATTAGATTTGTCTTACACCTATTCACCCCCCTTTAGGTGTACTTTCAACCCCACACCTAAATCGTTCGGACAAAGACAAAATTGCTGATCTCAAGGAGAGAGTGGCGATGATATCCCCAAACTGGTCGGCCAGTTCTATGAAGCTTCGGCGAAGATCGCAGCCAAGAAAAGAGGGAAGGAGCTCAGGGACCCCCTCAAGCGCCAAGGCACTATGCTCTCCAAGCAATTCTCAAAAACACCTAAGGTTGGAAGGAAATCGAAAGGAGCTCGTCTCTCTGATATTTCTCTTTTAGCTGTCCTTTCTAAGCCGAATTTCAATCCTGCGGAGCTTGATGACGTCAATTTCAAATCTCCTTATGGGGGAGACTTGACCATTGTAACGGGCTGTTGCCTGTTTTTGTTGGCCCAAAGGCCTATCACCCTAGTTTTGATGATGATCAACTCATGAAGTTATGTTTACTAATGATCTTGTGTTTAATTAGTGACAGATTTGTTATCAAGATCTAAGTAGGTGTGGAGCTTCAATAAAGGATTTAAAGTCAAGTTTGGAGCTAGCACCGGTTGATTCAAGAGCTTGTGCATCAAGATCACATCAAGTACTCAAGAGGAGTCTAGCTCTATGGATCGTGTGTGGACCAAGTCAAGAAGATGAGAAGCCTTCAAGTGAAGACTTCAAGAAGATGAAGACTTGTGTCTAGGTATAAGATTTTGTTTTTGTTTTTAGTTAAAATTGTAAAGGATAGATAGTTGGTGGATTGCTCAAGTATATATCACACACACACTCTTGATAGAATTGTTTTCATAAAAGATTTTTTAGTTTAGAAAAGATTTTTTTTTGTTTTGGAAAAATACAAGTTTGATTTTTGGTGTTTCTCATATACTTATCTTTTAACCAAAATCAAATTTAGAGCTTAATGTCAAAACTTAGATATTTCATCTTATTTGTGTAGTGGATTATATTCATACACACTATGCTTTAATGAGTTCAAAATATCTAGTTTTTATTTGAAGATGTTTTGGAAAACCAAGTTTAGAAAACATGTTTTGGAAATACAGTTTTTATTTGAGCCAAGTATTTCCATATTACAAAAATAGTCCAATCTTTTATAACATGCCTTGATTTTGTGAAAGCATATTTGTATATCAAAGTATATTGGTTAAACTATTTTTGAAGATTTTTATGTATTTTATGGGATTTTATTTAAGCCAAAAAGACTAACTTTTAAATCCCTAAAAACTGTTTCAGGCTTCGTATAAGTCGACTTGCTTCCCTATATATAGTCGACTAATACAGGAGTCGGCCGACCGGACCGGTCGACCGACGTGCACAGACGTGCACGCCTTTGTGTACTGGAGGACGGCCGACCGTGCCGGTCGACCGCTCCAGAGAGCAGTGCTCTCTGGAAAGTTCGGCCGACCGCGCCGGTCGACCGACAGAGAGTTAGACTCTCAGCTCCAGTGGGTCGGTCGACCCGGGCGGTCGACCGTGGCTCCAACGGTCAGAAATCCGACCGTTGGCGGTCGACCGCGCCCGGTCGATCGGCAGTTCTGACAGACCCCAACGGCTAGTTTTTTGGCAGCTTATAAATTGGGGGTTTTGTCATTGTTTTGGGAAAAGATTTGGAGATTGTTTTAGAGCCAGTTTTTCCCATTCATTTCAGAAGTTTTTCTCCACAAAATTGAGGGCAAATATTTCCAATCAAAAGGAGAGTTTTTATCAAGAGTGTTTTAAGTGATTCTTTGAGTTTTTCACCACCATTCTCTTCCTTATTTTTCTCACAATCACTTGAGCTATCCATTGCCTTATCTATCCATAGGATTGTGTTGTGAGAGTTTGTAATTGGTGATCAAAGTGTTTAGATCACCAAGAGATCTTTTCTTGTTCTTTGAGGAGACGGGCAAGTGTGCTCGTGGTGGTTTAGAGTTCTTGTGTGAACTCGGTGGTTTGAGGTGCGGCCTCGGCGAGCTAGTGAGCTTGCGGTGTGTACGGGACTAGAGAGTCCGAGGGCTTGTAGGTGTTGCGGCACCAAGGAGAGATCCAGTGGGATCTTACATAGTGGAAATCCTTCGTGTGTCGAAGGCGGGGATGTAGAGCAAGTGTGCTCGAACCTCGAAACAAACCCTTTGTGTTTGCGATTGCTCTCTCTCTCTCTCTCTTTGTCTCTTGTTTATATCTTGCATTCAATTATTGTCTATCTTTATATGCTTGCTATATTCATTTGTGCTTAATTGATATACTTGCGTGGGATTTTGCTAACACTCGTATTCAACCAAGAGAGCCAACGCGGCACCTCAACCCATTCAGGGGAATCTAGAGGAGTTTGTCCAGAGCCCTTCACGGGGAATTCGGCAACACTCTTGTGTTATACATAGTGTTTAGTGTAAAAGATTTTATTTGGTCATAATTGCTTTTAGCTTCCGCATTATTTGCATCATTCATCTTTAAGTGACCATTAGATTAGCCTTCACCTATTCACCCCCCCTCTAGGTGAACCTTCAGTTTTTTTTTGTATTTTTTCATTTATTAGCCAAAAAAAGAAAAAAAAACCCATCATAAAAACTTTTGCCTTCATGATCTCTCTCACCTAGGTGTGTCAACTGGGTTACGCCGGCCAGGCACGGCCCAGGCACAGTGGGCCAGCAGGCGGGCCGGGCCGAGCCCGCCCTTGTAAGATCACCTAGAGGGGGGTGAATAGGTGATGGCTAATCTAATGGTCACTTATGAACAAATAATGCGGAATTAAACTAAGTTGACCAAATTAAACTTCTTTTAATTAAACACTTATGTATAACTCAAGAGTGTTGCCGAATTCCCCTTGCGAGGCTCTGGACAAGCTCCTCTAGATTCCCCTTGAATGGGTTGAGGTGCCGCGTTGGCTCTCTTGGTTGAATACTAGTGTTAACAACAATCCCACGCAATTATATATCAATTAAGCACAAGGGTATATATCATGCATATATAAGATGAACACAATGAAAGTAAATGCAAGATATAAAATAGAGACAAAGAGAGAGAGAGGAAGAGTAAGCAATCGCAAACACAAAGGGTTTGTTTCGAGGTTCGAGCACACTTGCTCTACATCCCGCCTTCGACACACGAAGGATTTCCACTATGCAAGATCCCACCGGATCTCTCCTCGGTGCCGTACACCTACAAACCCTCGGACTCCCAAAGTCCCTTACACACCACAAGCCCACCGGCTTGATGGGGACGCACCTCGCACCACAAGTTCGCACCCGAACTCACCACAACGAGCACACTTGCCCGTTTCCTCAAAATTACAAGAAAAGATCTCTTTGATGATCACAACTCTTGATCACCTAAAGAGTACTCTCACTACAACACACCTATAAGAATATCTAGCAATGGAAAGCTCAAGTGTGTGGTGAGAAAATGAAGGAAAGAAAGCTTTGTTGAAAACACAAGAAATCACTTTAACACTCTCTTGATAAAAACTCTTCCTTTTGATTGGAGTATTTGCACTAAAATCTTGTAGAGAAACTCCTCTAAAAGTGTCTGAAAAACAGCTCAAGAAGTCTCCTAAATGTTAACCCCAAAACAGATGACAAAATCCCTTTTTATAGGCTTCAGAAAAATAGAGCCGTTGGGGTTCTGTCAGAGCTGGCGGTCGACCTCCGGTCGACCGGCCAACGGTCATTTTTCTGACCGTTGCAGCCACCGGTCGACTGGTGAGTCGACCGCTCTTCTGGAAAGAACTGTCGGTCGACCGGTCCGGTCGACTGGCATTTTCCAGAGAGCAACAGGTTTGGGTCGGTCGAGTATCGGTCGACTCCGGTCGACTGATACGCACATGCACAAAAATTGTGCATGTCGGTCGAGTGCCGGTCGACTGCCGGTCGACCGGTCACTGAGAATTCTGAAAAAACAGAACTTCCAGGACCTGGACAATTTGGATTTGGTTTGGGTCTTGGATAAAATGTTTTGGTCTTGAAAAATCATAGAGTATGAGCATGTGTCATACTACTATCAAGGTAAAATACTTGGTAAAAATTCTTTTGATAAAAACCTAATTTTCCATGAAATGTTTTTCCAAACCTTTATCAAATACAAAAACAAGATATTTGAGTCCATTTAAAAGCATAGTGTGTATGGATATGATCCACTCCACAATCAATATGAATATCTATGTTTTTGAAATCTAGTATACAACTTGGTTTTGGTTAAAGATATACATGATAGAAATACCAAAAACAACAATATTTTGTCTTAAAGAAAAATCTTTTTCTAAAATAAAAGTTCTTTTCTAAACATAAAAATCTTTTATGAAAGCACTTTAAATCAAGAGTTCTAATCAAGTGTGTGTGATATAACTTGAGCAATCCACCACTATTCTATCCTTTACATTTTTACTAAAACAAAAATACAAATTCTATACCTAGACCCAAGTCTTCAACTTCTTGAAGTCTTCCCTTGAAGGCTTCTCATCTTCTTGACTTGGTCCAAGCTTGATCCAAAAACTCCTTGGATCACCACATGCAAGCTCCAAATCTTATTCTTTTATCCTTTGTTGAGCTATGCACCTACTAAGATCTTGATCATGAATCTGTCACTAATTAAACACAAGATCATTAGTAACTATAACTACATGAGTTGATCATCATCAAAATTAGGGTGAAGGGCCTTTGGGCCAACAATCTCCCCCTTTTTGATGATGACAAAACTCATGGAGTTATATATGCATGGATTAAAGTAAAACTTCAAAGAAGCTCCCCCTTAACTCATGCATGACAATAAATATAGATATAGCAATAAAAGCTCATAACATGTATGCAATGTAGGAGATGCAATCATAACAAAATCAAATCCTAAATCAAATCTTTTGCTCCTAATTGCAAAATACAACATATATGCATAATAAGTACGGAAGACAAATACTTCTCCCCCTTAAGCAATGAAAACATGCATATAACTCACAAATTCTTCTCCCCCTTTTTGTCAATTATCAACAAAGGGTTCAAAGTAAAATACATCAAACAAATTTTTTCTCCCCCTTTTTGTCAAAACAAAGAAATCATGGAGGGTAAAATACAAATCAATCAATAAAATTTATATGCGATATAAATTCATGAAGAGGAAGACGTTAAGTTAGCTTCCCGACACATATACATTACATGAAAGAGGGATGACAAGCCCTAATTCACATAACGTATAATATGTCATGCATAAGAGGAGATGTGAAGCTCCCCCTACACACGTATATCATATAAAGAAGAGTTGTCAAGCTCCTCAATTTATAATATACTCAACATGAATCTACATATGGAAGAGATGTTAAGCTCTCCTTGCATATAGACAATACAAATCAAAATTTTGAATTTTTCTTTATCAAAACAAAATTTTAACTTTTTCTTAGTAACAACAAATTTTGAGATATCAATTGTAAAATAATCAAATTTGAATTTTTGATACCAATTTCAAAACACAATGCATAAGCTTATTATGAAATACCAATTTGAAATCTAATTAAGCTTAGCATCAACAATCTTTGTGCTTTAAAGGAAATACCACTTGTAAAATAAGCACAAATAGATAATATATATGTATGACAAGATAATACCAATAGAAATTGATATAATTTGAAGGCATTCATACATACAATCAAAATATGAATATACACAACATGAAGTCATATTGATACCAATTGAAAAGTAAGCATAAGTGTATACATCATATAATCTACCATATGAAGAATTCGAACTAGTTAAATGAACTTGTTTTAAGAACTAGTACGAGATCCTTCCATCAAGGAATAAGTTAAAAGTTTTTCATGAAATCAATGAAACACAAGGCACTAAAAAAAAAAAAAAACACTCTAATCTATAAAAGTCCATATTTAAAAGAAGTGAGTGTACTAGTGTTATGTGGAACATGGCATCATGAAAAATAGCGATAAAGTTCAATATTCCTTTAAAACATAAATTTTTGAAAATACGAAAATCATCACAAATTTTAATATATGAAAATCATCAAAATTATATTTCATAGCATATGTATGTTTTGACAAGACATTAAGTATACATACATATCCCCAAAATACAATTGAGTCCTTATAAATAGATTTGCATGAAAGCAAATGACTCAAGGGTTATCCATGTATATTTTAATGTTTTGGCAAAATAACCATATACATGAAATGAAATCACATGATCATAACATAAATCCAAATGGGAATACAAGTTTAAGAATATAATGATCATCAACATAAGGCTATACTAGTACATCTAATAGGCACAAATAAGCATTCAACCCATCATATATAGATTTATTTGTGGTCCATAAGGTGTACAAGTATAAATCCAAGTGTTGACAAATACTAACATCTAAACTAATATTCAATACAATGAAGCATCAAAATTTTGAAATCACAAAAGAATTTATCCATAAATACAGGATCATGTGCAATACTTGAAGAATAGATAACTAGTTTAAATGAATTTTTGACAAACTAGTTAAAGATCCTTCATAAATAAAAAAATCATATGTTTTTCATGAATAATACTAAATACATAAAAGTTCAAGCACTCATATTCCATAAAGCTCCAAATTATATATTTTCTAAAGATAGAGTGTTCAAAGGTTATGTAAATAGTATCTACATGAAAATAGTCATAGAAGTCCAAATCAAATCATGACTAAAATTTTATTTAACAACACACAAAAATCATTTGTATCAAAACAAATCAAAAAAAATTACATGGTATATGTATGAATTATACAAATCCAACAATATGCATACATATCCCAAATATTAAAAGAGTCTATTAAATGTTTGCATGAAGGCAAGAGACTCACGGGTATACATGTATATTTATTAGATTTGAATTAAACATGCATATACATGAAGTAAATTACACAAAAAAAATTGGCAAAGACATGTATAAAAGAGAATCATCAAAACTAGATTATACACATGCATAGAGTGGATACAAGTGAGCATGAAGTTCAATCATATATGAGTCAATTGTAATTCACTATGTGTACATGTATAGATACAAGTTTGATATATTCTACATCTAAGCATGTAAATACCACATGAAGCACAAATCAAACAAAATCATGAACATGCTATGAATGTATGAAATAAGTACAAGCATGTATATAAAATAGGAGTTAAGAAATTGTTACCAACTTCAAAGCTCCAAGCATGGTGGTCTTTTCCACCATAATTCCCTTGATAGCAATGCATCTACAAGAGTGTCCATCATATCCATTGCATTGGCTACCAAGGCACCAATCCTCTCACGTTTTGTGAGAGCCTCCACCTACATCAAAATCAAAAGGTGGGGGTTTTGGTACCCATGTTTTCTTGGGTCCTTTGGGGTTAGCATTGTTATAAGGAACCCAAAATCTATTATATTTAGCAAAATATAAATATGGTTTCTTATCAAAACAATATCTTGCTAGATGGCCTTTGCGACCGCAATGTGTACATATGTACACCTTAGCATGATGCTTATGAGTGTGATTGTGATCGTGATGTGCACCATAAGCATGAGCATGATGAGTATGTGCATGAGCATGGGGAACTTGTTTCTTTTGAAACAAAGATTCCAACTTAGAATGATTGAATGCACAAGAGTTCAAAGTTGAACTCAAATTATTCATTTTGTTTTTCTTATTCTTAATCTCATTAGATGTGGCATGAAAAGCATGATGAGATGAAGAATCATTTTTCTTTTTCTTTTGAAAAACATTATCCTTTCTTTTTCACAAATTTTCTTTTTAAAGATTTATTTTCTTGTAAAATACTTTCTTTTTGTTGTTCCACCATAGCAATATCATTTTTCAAAATATTGTTCCCTTCACAAAGATCATTCAATTTTGAAAATAAGGAAACATTCTCATTTTTCAAATCTTTATTTTCTTTTTCTAAGCATGCAATCTTAGATCTAAAAGAATCATTTTCTTTAAGCATGCAATCAAATTTCTTTTTCCAACTTTTATTATCTTTTTCTAAGCATGCAATGTTATCTCTAATGAGTCATGTTCTTTATGCATGCAAGCAATGTTCTTTTTCAAATTTTATTTTCTTTTCTAATCATGTCATATTTCTCAAGCAATAGATGACAAAAAGTAGATAGCTCATCATATGACATGTCCTCATCATCAGATTCGGAATTTACCTCAAGGGGTCATCCCCTTGGACCATGTAGCACTTGTTGGAGGTGTCGCTTCCAACATCCGAATCACTCCCCGCAAGGTATTGTTCATTTTCGCCAAGGGATGAGGGTGTTCCAAACTACAAAAGCCATATCAATATTAGCAACCTAAATAATAATCATCATTTAGGGTACTCTTCAAAGCATTTAGGGCTTTTGTATTAGCCTCAAGATTCTTACCATCTATACAATAAGCATTATTAGTAGTGGCAAGATATACATTATAACCTAGGGCTTTGAGGAATAATGACATCTTAACTTTCCAAATGTGGATGTTAAGAATATCAAAGGTGGGTGGTGACATAAAGTCCATGGTGAGGTGTGTGTGTACAACAAATATTGTGATTAGCCCAAATGTAGGATCTTTAACTCTTAGGTTGTTAGACCCTTATCAAGAGCACTAGCTCTGATACCAATTGTAAGATCACCTAGAGGGGGGGTGAATAGGTGATGGCTAATCTAATGGTCACTTATGAACAAATAATGCGGATTAAAACTAAGTTGACCAAATTAAACTTCTTTTAATTAAACACTTATGTATAACTCAAGAGTGTTGCCGAATTCCCCTTGCGAGGCTCTGGACAAGCTCCTCTAGATTCCCCTTGAATGGGTTGAGGTGCCGCGTTGGCTCTCTTGGTTGAATACTAGTGTTAACAACAATCCCACGCAATTATATATCAATTAAGCACAAGGGTATATATCATGCATATATAAGATGAACACAATGAAAGTAAATGCAAGATATAAAATAGAGACAAGAGAGAGAGAGGGAAGAGTAAGCAATCGCAAACACAAGGGTTTGTTTCGAGGTTCGAGCACACTTGCTCTACATCCTCGCCTTCGACACACGAAGGATTTCCACTATGCAAGATCCCACCGGATCTCTCCTTGGTGCCGTACACCTGCAAACCCTCGGACTCCCAAAGTCCCTTACACACCACAAGCCCACCGCTTGATGAGGACGCACCTCGCACCACAAGTTCGCACCCGAACTCAACCACAACGAGCACACTTGCCCGTTTCCTCAAAATTACAAGAAAAGATCTCTTTGATGATCACAACTCTTGATCACCTAAAGAGTACTCTCACTACAACACACCTATAAGAATATCTAGCAATGGAAAGCTCAAGTGTGTGGTGAGAAAATGAAGGAAAGAAAGCTTTGTTGGAAAACACAAGAAATCACTTTAACACTCTCTTGATAAAAACTCTTCCTTTTGATTGGAAGTATTTGCACTAAATCTTGTAGAGAAACTCCTCTAAAAGTGTCTGAAAAACAGCTCAAGAAGTCTCCTAAATGTTAACCCCAAAACAGATGACAAAATCCCTTTTTATAGGCTTCAGAAAAATAGAGCCGTTGGGGTTCTGTCAGAGCTGGCGGTCGACCTCCGTCGACCGGCCAACGGTCATTTTTCTGACCGTTGCAGCCACCGGTCGACTGGTGAGTCGACCGCTCTTCTGGAAAGAACTGTCGGTCGACCGGTCCGGTCGACTGGCATTTTCCAGAGAGCAACAGGTTTGGGTCGGTCGAGTATCGGTCGACTCCGGTCGACTGATACGCACATGCACAAAAATTGTGCATGTCGGTCGAGTGCCGGTCGACTGCCGGTCGACCGGTCACTGAGAAATTCTGAAAAAACAGAACTTCCAGGACCTGGACAATTTGGATTTGGTTTTGGGTCTTGGATAAAATGTTTTGGTCTTGAAAAATCATAGAGTAGAGCATGTGTCATACTACTATCAAGGTAAAATACTTGGTAAAAATTCTTTTGATAAAACCTAATTTTCCATGAAATGTTTTTCCAAACCTTTATCAAATACAAAACAAGATATTTGAGTCCATTTAAAAGCATAGTGTGTATGGATATGATCCACTCCACAATCAATATGAAATATCTATGTTTTTGAAATCTAGTATACAACTTGGTTTTGGTTAAAGAATATACATGATAGAAATACCAAAAACCAACAAATATTTTGTCTTAAAGAAAAATCTTTTTCTAAAATAAAAGTTCTTTTCTAAACATAAAAATCTTTTATGAAAGCACTTTAAATCAAGAGTTCTAATCAGTGTGTGTGTGATATAACTTGAGCAATCCACCACTATTCTATCCTTTACATTTTTACTAAAACAAAAATACAAATTCTATACCTAGACCCAAGTCTTCAACTTCTTGAAGTCTTCCCTTGAAGGCTTCTCATCTTCTTGACTTGGTCCAAGCTTGATCCAAAACTCCTTGGATCACCACATGCAAGCTCCAAATCTTGTTCTTTTATCCTTTGTTGAGCTATGCACCTACTAAGATCTTGATCATGAATCTGTCACTAATTAAACACAAGATCATTAGTACTATAACTACATGAGTTGATCATCATCAAAATTAGGGTGAAGGGCCTTTGGGCCAACAGCCCTGCCCAGCAAAAATGCAACGGCCTGGCCCGGTCGCGGGTTCCATTTATGGAACCCGGGTCCGGCCCGTGCGCCAGGTGACCCAGACCTGGGCCAGGCTCGGGCTGGGCCGGGCCGGCCCGTAAATTTTTTTAAAAAAAATAAAAGATAATTTAATAATTATTAAATATGTTTTGTTTCCTACTTTTCACACAAAAGCTATGTGGCTTAGTGGTCAGCATGTTTGTATGGTTGGCTTGGGGTCACTAGTTCAACCTGGGTATTAACAAAAATTGTTTTATATTTTATTTCTTGGGTGGGGCGGCCGAGGGTAGTGGTGGAGCGACTGTAGGTGGCGGAGGGGCCGGCCGGCCCGGGCCTGGCACGGCCCGCCATAAGCGGACCGGGTCTGACCGAAGGGGGAGCCGGGCCCGGGCCGGGTCCGGCCCGGGTACCACCTGGGTCGGGCCGGAATCGAGCCAAATCGAGTCGTGCCCGTGCGGGTTGCTGGGCAGGCCCGACTCATTTGACCCCCTACTCTCACCTTTACACAAGAAAGTATAAGGCCAACCCGGCTCATTGGACATAGTCAGCCGGGCCTATTGGGCAAATAGGTACACACCTTCTTTTGGATAATATAATGGGCCCTAATATCCAAAAGTAAAAAAGCCCACCCAAACGGGACCCGGCTTTAAATAAATTAAGCAAGTAACTAATTTCTGTAGTTACTGGTGCATTCTGGCAACTAAACGGACTTTAATAAGTGTTTTACGAAAGTTGTTGTCTTGGCTAAATTTGATTTCACAATCTCTTTAAACTTTTTTTAATTAATGACCATCAAGGCCAGCGATGATAACTAAATGAGGATTAGTTGTCCCTAAACATCATTTTCAATTTTCAGGTGAGAGGATTAGCTGTCCTTTTGCGTCCCTTTTTTCCTTTCACGAGGCTCTTTCCCTTGTATAAACACTAGAAAGGGCAATCAACTCTTCATTCGTTGTGTTCCCCCCCCCCCCCCCCCCCCCCCCCCACCTAAATTCTCTCGTAAGAAATCTCTCTCCTCTCACAAACAATATGGGAACAGCAACCTGCGTGGATATTCTTTTAGCCATCATCCTCCCACCTCTGGGAGTTTTCCTCAAGTTTGGTTGCAAGGTGACACTTCGTCATGCTCTCTTTTTAATTTGTTCTAAAACTATTCGCACTCTTTAACAAAGCTTGTATAAATTTTCCATTTAAGATTTTGGTAACTCCAGTTCTCTACTCTACTTCCAGCTCTGGAAGAATTCTCTAAACTGTGTTCTGTTTCATCTCAGATTTTCAGTCATAATCTTTCAAATTCAACACAAAAAAAAAATGTATTTCTCCCAAAAAAAAAAAAAACTTAGGAGCGCGAAATATTTTTCTTGGCATAACCTTTTATGTAGAAAAATTTGATGCAGTAATTACAATTTTATTTTCTGAGAAAACAATAATTGATTAGGTGTGAACTGTTACTGGTGGCAGGTGGAGTTTGGCTGTGTCTGGTGCTGACATTGTTCAGATACCTGCCTGGAATATATATGCTGCATATGCTATAACAAAATGATGATGACCACTTGAAAAGTGCAAAGAACGAAGGACCCATTGAAAAAAAATGTTACTTGTATCACTACTGTGCTTCAATTTTAAATTTTGAGTGTTTTATATCCCATCATCATCAAGAATTAATCTCGTGAACTTTGTTTGCTAATTTAATCTCTTGTATTGGTGTGATTTAATTGTGGGCCTGAGCTCAGATGGATGGTTTTGTGATGCACCCAATCAGCAATAAAAATTCTTCGTCCCCCCAAGTGACATTTCTGTTAGACCTTGAGTTCGCAAGAGTGTCACTAATTCACAGGTCGCCAATTCAAGCCCTCACGTGCGTGATATTAAAAAAACGTCTTCATGCGCTTCTTGACTATTAAAAAAAGCAAATAAAAAGTCTTTATTTCATGCGCTTCTTGACTATTAAAAAAGCAAATAAAAAGTCTTTGTTTTACTGGCTCATACTCGTTAAAGAGGGGGGAAAACGAATGAACTATGTAATAAAGAATCATATTATCACAATGTTAAATATGCCAATTCTTCCATGTCCTCATTCTGTGATTTTTATTTTTATTTTTATTTTTTTGAATAAGTGAGCTCCTGATTAGCATAACACGTGCATTGATTTATTATAAGTAGAATGCTAATTCCGCAATTAAACGAATAAGCAACAACAAAAACAGCATCCAAGCAGATAAGCAACCATTTGAAGAACCACACGAGCGAGGCTTTAGCTCAGAAGAAAGCATTGCCTCAGCTCAAAGATCATGAGCATTTTTTAACTCGCAGCCTTCAAGCAAACCAGCAGGGTGTTTGAGAGAGTTTTTTCCTTCAATCTGCAACCTGAGGGAGCAATAAGTTACAAATCGAATGGACCTGAACATTTTAGCTTTCCTCTTTAACAAAGAAACTAGAGGAAATTTTACAATGAGAATCCACAAGCCTAACCTAAATTCCATTCAACAATCAATTGCCCTCGGAGGCTTAAATTACAAACCTCCCTCCCCTCAATAATTCAATACGAAAAAATCATGACAATCCAAACTCCTGCATATCAGTCATCTCCTGCCTTTCTTCACTAAATGCCCCGTCTTCCTCTTGTGACGGCTGAAGTCTGACACAAAACGGAACGTCTGACTGCATTCCCGGCATATATAGGGCCGGTCCCCAGTGTGCACCCTGATGTGCTCCGTCCTCGCCCAAGCCCACTTGAACCTCATCTCGCAGCCCTTCCACGGGCACTCCAGTGGCCGGTCGTCCATGTGGACCTTCCGGTGCTGCACCAAATACTTGTGCGAAAAGAACTTCTTGCCGCAGCCTCTCTCTGGACAGATATCCTTCTTGTGCAACGCAAGGTCGTGCTTCGTGCTGAAGCTCATTGTGCACCCCTCTATATTGCATGCATAGTTTCCCACTTCCGTCTCATCCTTCACTGGATTTGCAGCAGGTTTGACTCTCTCTGGTTTCCTCTTCCCTACTTGCTTCTTTATGATTGCTGGAGTAGTCTTTGCCTCTTTAAGCTTTGATGGCCGTGTTCTGAGACGAGTGCTTGGCCCTCCTTCCTCATCTTTTACATTAGACTTACGGAAGCTTCGAGAAGAGTTCCACCCTCCTCTGACCTCATCTTTAAGTGTCAACTTACGGCCGCTTCCAGGAGGGCTGGGCCCATCTTCAGACACATATTTAGCATTCAATTTACGACAGCTTCGAAGAACCCTTGAGGATTTAACTGAGGATAATTCACCAGAAGTATCAGAATCTTTGATTCTTTTGTTCGTTACTTGGGGTGTGCATTTTGGTTTCTTAATAGTTGCCCTTACTAATGGCTGCTTCTTCCTCTTTGCTGATCTTCTTGCCGCTGATATATTATCTCCTGATGAATTCTTCTTGGAGACAATTCTTTTGTTTCTGATTTCACTCTCAAGTTCATTGGGCTTCATGTCAGAATTATTTTCAGAATGGAGTTTTCCACCATGTTCTTGTTCGTGAGCGTCCTTTCGATGAGCTAGGAACGGATGTACCTGGTTAGCCATCCAAACCTTTCCACACCACTTTCCAGCAATGACCATCTTCCTTTGCCTGTCATGCTTCCTCTTGGTAGGTTTTGGCTTTATGGGAGAGTTGTTTGGCGAACTACAGCCAAATGCCCGGTATATGACTGCATTGTAGGGCATCTGCTTGTTGTATAGTGGAGACTTGCTTAGATTGGCACTGTAATATAGATTGATGCCCAGTTTCACTGCCCAGTCACTGCTTGTGGGCATGGATTCCTCATCTTCCAGAGCTGCTCGAATTCTCTCTTGGTCTTTTAATGTGGGCACCATGAAATCAATGTACTTCCACTCATAATCTCTTTCCAATTCTTCTGCCAATGATTTGGCTTCCTGTTCAATTTTAGGATAATCTGCAATGCATTTTTGTCATGAGATGTTGTGAAGAACAAACATACAAGAAATAATTGTGGAAAAAGAAGCAGGTGTTGAACTGTATATTTGAGTGACAGAAGCAAGAAAATACAAGTCATGTACGTAACAAAATGAAGAAATTTATAGTTCCAAATATGATTTATGAAGGAAAATAAGAAAAAAAAAATGGCAGATTGTCTACAAGAATTGTAATTTTATTCGGACTTCAAAATATTTCTATTTTGCCATGGCTTTCTTGGCACCATATCAGGTTATTTCTATTATTGGCACCCTATTGTGAACAATTTGTGTTAGATTCGGTATTTAGCTCAATCTTGGCTCGCTCAAATCTATAAATGAGTCAAACTCAAACTAGGGTTGCCCACTCATGCGTGGCTCGAATACTTCCAATATATATGTACATGCATGCATGTGTGTGTAATTATTGATGTTTTAGATATAAGCCATATAACTAATAGAAATATATAAAAATTTACATTTTGTAATGTAGTAGAATGTTTGATGATTAGATCAATCATGAATTCTAAACATTTCTTCTTCTCTGAGGGTGGATTAGTAGTGTTTCATATGAAAATTAGAGGTTCAATCCAAAGGCCCCGTCAAACAAAAGAGACATTCGCGAACAGTTCATGTTCGACTGGGCCTTCGCTCGATTTTGGCTCGCTCCATCCATAAATGAGTTGAACTCAACAGGGATCAAGCTTGGCTCATTTACAACCCTACATACAAGTGTTTTTGTATCACAAAAATAGTAACTTGCTCCTTGTTAGGCAGCAAAAATGCTAAAAAAAGCGGAGTGATGGAATGAAACCATAAATCTGATGAGATCTCCCTTTTCTACTTGACCATTGAAAGTATATTATCCTTCTACTTATCAGTGCCCTGAAATATGGGTTGCCAATTTATCGCTGCATACAGTGGTTTATTGGGTAACACTTAAATATGTTAAAAAGAAATTACTTCCAATCTTCCGTTCTTGATTCTCTCTGTTTTCTTTTGTTTGGTATTAATGCAGAAGGATGTCAAATAGTTTACCCTCGAGCATTCTGAGCAAATAGATCCACATAGAAAATTGGAATTTGGTGGGAGCTTGACTTTTTGAACAATATCTAATGGTTTGTTGCTCATATTTCATTTAGATCAGCAATAGTGCATGGTTCTAGTTTTATATCGATTATCAAATTACTAACCATAATTTTTAAAGACATCATGAAAAGCCTTAGTCAAACCACGAATGTTTCCAATAAGAATCCAATCTTATCATCATGGCAGTTTATGCAATCATACTATTACAATATGGGTCTTCCCAAGTTTTGGATCCGAACTTGGTAAATCTTTATTCTAAGAGCTAGCCACGTTGAGATTTTAGAGGATTTACATTAAATCTATATTATATTCTCACCAGTTAAGCTCCTTTAGATGGTAACTATTTGGTAGCGATAGTTAGTCCAGACTTGAGATTTAATGCTTTAGATGTAGAGACAGCCTCACCGGCAACTTTATCAGTTAAAAACTAGTCCTGACTAGTTCATATGTATATAACCGTTCAACATACATACTAATGTATGTGCATAAAACAAGGAAAGTAACCTAGACTTTAAACAAAAGTATGAAACCTAGGAGAAGAAAAATATTGATATAGGATAGGAGCATGTAGATGACACAGGCATGTGCATTTCAAGACACGTATAAACATAAAAGTCAGATATGAAACCATGCAAACAAAGAAAAGAAACAAGGAATGAACATAACTTCGATAAAGCTTGTGATGGAGAACTTGAAGTTTATTAGAATTCAAACTCGAATGCTTTCCCTTCATATAGATGGCAGATAGACATTCAGAGTTGCAGTTAAGGCTGATAAGCTGTGCTGATAACATTATTATTGTGACTAAAAAATAAAGAACATTAATGCATCAACACAACCAAGTTGTCCGAGGGGTTTCTTGAATAAGAATTGTAGTCAGCTTATAAACTATGGAAGAGTGTATGGAAGCTAAACATGAACATACTTTTGCGGGTGCTCCTAACATTACTTTTAAATACCATCGTTCTAATTAATCACCTAAATAAAAAGAAAAAGCATGAATAAATTATTCTTCTCCGGTGTTCTCAAAAATTTTATCCTTTTCTGGAAGTTAATCAAACCTCTTATTTTTAAAAGTTTATATGGCATAAATCTAAGCTTAACATAACATTGTTTTAAGAATAAGGAGCCGGAAGCACGAATGATAGTGGAGCAAAAATGGATCATTAATAAAGGGCAAATGTAAACATAATGCAGCAAGATCGAGCAAGTAGAGCAAAACATAGAAACAACAAGAATACAAGACAGAAAGAAAAGGGTTGGCTGGATATGGAGGAATTTACGGAACACTCACCTGGATGACATAAGATCATAATATTCACACCACCAAAGGATGAAGTATCTTTTCAACCTCCAAAGCATGTTCAAGACAGAAAACATGCATTCTAGAAGAATCCTTGTCAGATCTCTCAATAGCTGGTATGACTGAATTCTTTCTAATAGTATCGAAGTTTCTTGATGGTGAAGTTTTAGCAGAATATTCTGTTACTTCAGCTGAGCCATAAAAGGCATCAGGTTGCCTAAATATATCTGGTGATCCAGATGCTATTGTTCCTATCTTCACGTCACCCTGATGGATGATGGCAGTGGCAGTGGTGTGGCTGCTGCTATTTAGTTCCTTACAATCAGCATCTATTGCTTCCCCCATGGATTTTATTGAACTATTAGATGTTTCCATTTCCCCACTGTCCTCCATTTCCCGACTATCCTCCCGATCATCCATTTCCCCACTGTCCTCCAGATCATCAACCATACCTGGTTGATCATCGTCCAAGAACTCTGGTTTCAGCTCACATCTTTTCGCAATTGCACTTCTTGATCCATTCATATCATCATAGCCATCAGTGCAATGAGAATATTCATTATATAGACCATCTTGAGAGTCTGATACAAGCGGGTCTTTGTTTGTAAATCTTTCCTCATGGTTCAGATCATTATTTTCATCAGTACATGGAGATGATGCTGGAAGCCCCTCTCCCTCAGAGTCGGATGAAGCTCCATAAGCAGAAGCTAGAAGATCAAGAGCTGAGACACCTATCTGGTCAGCAGCATCAGAACCATCATCTTCAACGCTATGATCCGAGATATGGGCTGACAATGCACTGCAGTGGACCAAGTTGTCATTGGCTCTACCTTGGATATGACTCTCTAGTTGTCCCGATAAAAACACAAGTAGATAAATTAGGCAAATCAACTTACATATCCAAAATGTAAAGTTAACAATCATAGAAAGTAGAGAAATACAACTAAAGCAATTTACAGTTCCGGGACTAGTAGATTTTATAATGTAGTGTACCAGCTAATTTACTAGGGAAGGCTCTAACTGAGGCAGGTAGGATGGCAATTATGAAATTAACTATTAGAAAACTATGCTAATAAATCTATACAATTCACTTATTTAAGAAGTGGAAAATTTATGAAATTGACTTCAGTTACTTGAAGCATGTGACATTCATGTTGATGGTTTAGTAATAAATGGATGCTAAAACATGTCAAAACTTCACAAATAGCACTACTATCTCGTCAAAATCAACTTTCCCACTAAAAAATGTTATGAAATAAATACATAAATCTAATGTGTAAAAATATAACAAACATAAAACAAAATTATAAACACTTTAACAGTTTATTGTTGAGCCAGGATTACCGCACCTATGCATGGTAACTAGTAAGCTAAGAAACATCTCTGACACAAGGAATTCATCATTCCTCTACTGATAAAGTAAATTTTCAGCATGAGCGACTAGGAGAATGTACATTGGAGGAGATATTAGATACTCCCATGTCCCTAAGAAACTCCGCAAAGGTGCCTGAGATTACAAGATTGAACACAGCCTCTGGCCCTGATGTAAGATTCAGATCCTTTCTCAGACAACTATTGAGTTGCACTGGAAGGTAACGAGTATATACAAGTTTTTTTTTTTCACTTCTTTCCTTCTTTTATGTTCATTCTATAGCTGCCTCATTTGCATTTCTTTTGCTGCTGCATATATTTGTGGTGCCAGTTGTATCCAAATGTCAATAAAGCATAGTATGTCATTGTATGTGGTTTTCTGATCTCTGAAACTGAAGTAACTCGTAATGCTGACATATAAAGTATGGAAACAAAAGGTATCACTTTAAGGCACAAGAAACAATATAGCTCTCATTATCTGAACACACGCACGCACACAGATACAAAAGTATGTATATATATAGGATGTGATAGCTGCAGCTTACCAGAACCATAAAGCATATCAGAAGTGCCCCTATTCCAATTTGTGCCATTATTTCCATCATAATTTTCTCCACCAATATTCTGATCATTAAGAAAGCCACAATCAGCAGACATGAGATACCTAGAGGCTGCTTCTCTCGGATGGACAACAGCCACACACGTAAAGCTCAATATTCCACAGGTAACACATGATAATAGCCCTTGGTCCAAAAGGCCGTCACTATGAACAGCGCTTTCTTTTCATTCTCTGCTAGCTGCGAGTCTGAAGCTGAAGAGTTACGAGCGCTAGTTCCAGACTTGTCAGATGTTGCGGAAGCCTGACATAAAGCCAAAGAATTTCCTTTCAATGCACACAAACCATTCAAGTGTCCAATCCCATCATTCCTTCCTATCAGTACATCACTGGAAGGAAAATTTCTTGAAGCTTCCAGTGCCTCCTCACGACTGCACAAACCAAGTGACAATCTAGGCTTCATCTTTAACTGAGCTCTAACAAGTGAATTTGTACGCAAAGGGCTATCATATATATTCTTCTGTGGAAGAACTATGCAAGAAGACCCTTTACTCTGAAGAATACTAAGCAGGTCATTGGTTTCAATCACGTTTTGAATAAATGTTTCCTTTACCATCACTTCTCCTTCACCTCTCATCTTGTCTTTCAGTCTCGAGCTGCGTGGCTCAGAAACACCAATCAACGGCATCCTACAGAAGGAAATCAACATCCATGTTTACAACAATACAATAAAGATAATTGCATAAAATATATCTCGAGCTCAAATAGAGGCTTGATTTCCTAGAGATTATTATGCAGCCTTGAATTTTATTTTCAGTTTATGTGGTGTTTTTTTTTTTTCCTTCTATTTTTTTATGTTTTTTAGGATTCTTTTATTTATGTCTTTTAGGGGATTTTTTTGCAAAACAGTGTTTTATATTAGGCAAACTTTTGACTTTTTTAGACATTCTGATTTGATTCAGATAGAAGTTGGTTAGGATTGGATCTCTTTAGAGTACCCAAGTGGGTGGAGAGATGCACTACGCATTGCTTCCCTAAGTAGTTTTGTCTTGAATTTGACTCACTCCATTTGAATGATGGAAGGGGACACCATATGCGGGAGGGATTCAGCGATGGGTGTTCTAAGTGGTATGAATACCGTCTCTAGCAACACTCCAACACCCCCCCCCCCCCCCCCAAAAAAAAAAAAAATATAATAAAAATAAATAAATAAATAATAATAATAATAAAAAAAAGGACCACCATCCCATCCACACAGACGTGCACAAAGAGAGAGAAACTAAAAGTAAAATAAATGAAAAAAATAAAGATATGATTAGAATAATATGTAGCCAGTAATTCCTGATATCTAGGTTTCAATTAGATCGATCATGTAGCAAAGTAACCAATGCAAAATTACATATGCACCTTTTAGGAGGGGATGGGTGGAACCAACTGATACTCTACTAAAACTTCTTCTAATTTTTCATAGGGTTCCTTTATATGCTTCTAGTTGAAAATCCAGATGGTCTTGGAGTTCAAATACTTGAGAACCGAACCATAAATTATGTTGGTTGGTTCCTCATAATTTTTTGGCTAAATTCTACTTCTGTTCCATGTGTTTGGATAATTGCATTTGGAGGCGACAAGAAAACTTCAAATATGCCATGTAATAGCATGTGATGTCTTTAAGAAACCTGGATTTTTGATGCACACAGTTTATGAGTGATTTCCAGTTCAATAGAAAGCATCCTTTGTTAATTGCAAATCCATGAATATAGCAAGTCAAACATTTGTATTTGTCTCAAATCACATATCTAGATTGGCTCCATAGGTAGGATTCGTTAGAATAATATGCAGGCTGGTTGTTTTATCTTTTGACTGATGAAGCCTATAATAAGGCGGTAACTGGTGATGGTAAACAGTTCTATAATAGATTAGTGTATGACATTTGATTTGGTTTGGAAGAGTCAGCTTATGGGTTACTTGTTTGCACTAAAGTAACCGGGATGAATCCCAATCTGTCTTTGGGCTCTTCTGCTATTTATTTCATTTGAAAGACGAATCTCATGTGAATCCTATGTGATAATTGTGTAGTGGGATGATTTTAAGGATCATTTACAAACCCAATTTCTTACAAGACATCAGAAATCAGTAGTAGAAACCAAAGAAAGGATAGCATTTTGTTGCCTAATTACGGAACATCTCTCTATTGGAAGGACTTCCGGGAGTTCTTGTCACACCCCAAGCCAGGACTTCCCAGATGGTTAACCATCCTCGTACTATTTATGGCCGAGCATGCTTAACTACAGAGTTTTTACCATGCTTCTTCTCTCAAAAAGGCTAGATACAGTTAAGGTTTAAGTTCACGGAAACAACTATATACCAAGCACTTAGGGTGTGACAGTTCCAATGCATAAACAAACACTTTAATCCCAAGTATGTAAGCATTTCAGTGCAAACAAATACTAGAAATACTCATGGAAGTAATTTAAAGTTCTTGTTCTTCCTTGCAGCAAAACTTTGGATGAGACTTCCCCGAATTCTGGCTCCTCCTACAATTTCTATTGTCCTCTTTAATCCTTTTCCTCTCCACAAAAAATCTACTTTTCCTAAAACATTAATGCAACCTAGCTGTACAGATTACTAACACACACATAACCAAAAGCAACATTTGTCTAGTTAGAGGCTGATGTCACCAATAAACATTTACTTACATATGGTTCCAGGATAAATTTGGGAAGTAATTTCTTTTGGTTTTCTGGCTTATACGCGCCTCAAAGATGAACGTGATTTCGTCTAGTCGTATGTATGAGCCTGACTTCATAACCACAAAAGATGAGCATCATGAAAGCTGCTCATCAAAGTTTTTAACATGACTGTCTTGCTCATATTTTCCTTGGGATAGGAACATCCAAAAAGGCACCAACCAACAGCGCTGGTGAGAGGTTGATAGCCTATCATGAAACTTGGTGAACTCTTTTGTGTAGTTTTCTCAACTATGATACTCATGTAGCCATAAAGTACTCATGCAGATCCAGAAGACTGTGTAAACGGAAGGAAGAACAGTGCCACTAAGCCTGAAGGGAAGCATATGAAAATGGACTCTCAAGAAAACTTCCTATGACAAGAATACTTTGAACTCCACAGGACTCCACTAGTTAAAACCCAAGGAAATCTTCCTTACAGAACTATGAGACTCCCCATCTCTCTTTTATGATGAATGATGACAACTTTTTACCAATGACCCAGAGAAAGAGAGACACTAGGAGCTGCACTCTGTAATGTTGCTGCTGATGAATATTTGTGTAAAAGATAGGAATTATCATACAATAAGTTCTACAGGGGTACACTGAGATGATAATAAAAAGGCAGGCACCTACAACATGCATTCTCTCAATCTCCTTTCATAAACGCACACAAGCAATGTGTTCAAAATTATTATACACTTGGCTGATTAATTATTATTATTAGATAATATTTTCAATTAATATCTTTATGGAATTTTCTGAAAAAAATTATGCTTATCAATATAGCAGCAATAACTTATTTAAAAAAAATGCACGAAGACAAATATGTGATGGGAAATACTTAGTATTTAAGACATTAGTATTTAAACATTAGTTAAATATTTGTAATAAATGCTTATAATCAGAAGAATGAAAAGCATCAAGAACACATAGTAAATGATGAATTTTATACAAAATGTTAAAATTAGCAATATGTTTTATAGGACACTGGTAACAAGCTAACATCATATAAGTTGATGATACTATTTTTTTCTACAAATATAAAAAGTTAAGGGCCTTAAATTTAATTTACACATTTAAACTAAGGATGAAATATTTATTTGTTTTGGCGGGCGGGTTTCATCTTATAAAGAGATTAATTAGGATATAGACAAGTATGTACCTATATGCATGCTTGGCGTAGGGGTTAAGGTTGGCCACGACCGACTTTTAGGTTTTAAATTTTGGCTCGGCCCCAAATGTAGGCTCTTTAACGTACTAGGCCCTAACGCTACTGATGTAAAACGTGTATACATGTATGAAAATCTAGTGTTCTAAATGGCGGCCACAACGGCTATATCGGCCGGGAAATTTATCGGGGATGGGGATATATCGGGAATATATCGAGGATATTTTTAAAAATCGGATGTCAAAATAGGACTGTAGTTATATAGATCTTCTTGTCTTAAATCGCATCTCAATAAGACAATATATGCATAAATTATATAAATCTACATAAAACATCATACATATATGTTTAAGATATGCTTAACTCGATAACTTGCATTAAGCCTTTGAATTCATACTCACTATCCAAGTGTAGAATCTTCAAAAATGCCACATTGCCACATCACTCGTATTACCAAAATATCTAACCTAGAAATTGGGTGTAGAACGCTATATCAGGTCCAAAATCGCCGAAATTGCGGCCAATATATCGGGTCCATGCCTATTTATCAGCGATTTAGATGAAAAACGCTATATCGATTTGGATGTGCCAAATCATTACGGCTAAGTGGCGTAAACGCAATATCGGCGCAAAATCGGGGTTATATTGGGGATATTTAGAACACTGTAAAAATCAGCAACAAAACACTCAATTACGCTTCACCGACATGAAACGGTCGTTGGTAGGAAAATGTTAAAACTAATAAAGCGGATAGGTGTAACAAAATAACATGTGCAGATAAATCTAATTCAATCAAGAATCAACTAAAAAAAATATATCATGCAGCAAAAGAATTTAAGATTAATATTAAAACTACTGAATTACAAATAAGCAGATATGCACAATCTCATATTTGTGGACAACAGTTAAATTAATAAAAAAACTCAGAGATTAAATATCAGACTCGAAATAATCGACTTGAATAAAAATGTCCCTATTGATCAAGTGTGATCTCAATGTCCTTGTGATGACTGTAAATATGTAGAGCTCCACTAATGCAACGCTTCGAACCGTGCATAATTTAAACTCTCCGGATGAGAAAGCGAAACAAATCTTAAACACTTTAATAGTTTTTGTTTATTGTAGCAATCGATGCTATAGAAGCCGAGGTATGGTAGCATCGGGGTACTGTAGTGAAGTGTTGTAGCATCGTACTGTAGCATTTACTTAGAGATTTTTTTGTGAGAAATTTTATAAAGAATTAGAAGAGGATTTTTCAATTTTTTTATGAAATAAAAATTAGAACTTGGGAGAACGAGAAGAGAATTGGAATTATCGAGAATTGAGATTATAGAAACTAGGGTGTTGAGAAGGAAAAAGAGATGGGAAAAGAGGATAAGTTAGCTAAGGTTTCACACTCTAAACTAAGATTTTTCTAGGGCTCCCACCAAAGAGAGAAATCTGGAGCGAGATCACGACTCACACAAATTTGAGGAAAAACTTTCATATCTTCATTGCATTGCATATTGTTTGATACAAGAGGTCTTTTATAGGCTTGTACAAAATCGAATACAACTCAAACTAAAACTCCTAATCAGAATAGAATTACAATTTCAAATTTTAGAAACTAAACTCCTAATAAAAATACAACTCTAAAATAAAAAAACTCAAAATAAAAAAACTAAAAATACATAGAGTTCTACTACTGCTGGAAAACTTGAACGAGGCACCTTTCCACAGGTGAAACACGTGCCATACACGTAGCTTTATGTTTGCATCACCTACCCTTGCGAGCTTTGGGCCAGTGATGTTAGTTATTTGTTAAGATGGGCATGGGTAGCCAGGGTAGGCCCGAAGGTTTCAAGGCCACATTTCACAAAGTTAAGTTTTCCATCCTACTTGAGAAAAATGCAAAATAATAGGTCAAGGGTTCAGCTATTGATGTCACGATGAAAGAATAACTTTAATAAAAGATCAAAATTTTAAATTCTTGCTCATGTATTCTAAGTAACAAGTTTCTAAGAAAAAGAAAATAAATTCTATAGGGTCTTCATAGTTGGCGCGTATAACAGGTCTCCAACAATCAAGCATGGGTCAAGGCCAAATGGGCATGTGGCATGTCCAAGCCCTGCCCAAAAGTGAAAGGGAAATTTGAGCATATTACCCCTCCCAAATTGTGAGATGTCTTCAGGTCTGGCCTGACAGACATTATCATTCATAGTTATATGTATATGTATAAGTACACACATGCACACGCGCACGCATGCACACACAGTCATTGAGAGGACATTCAGTGCAATTCACAGAAAAAAAATGGGGCCAAATTATTGGGATGGCAGAAAAGTATAGGAAAGCCTACAAATATCAAAATGTTCATGTGTCATTTACAATTCTCATATTACCTAAATTCAACTCCTCCAAACAATCCTTATGATGTGAAAATGTATATGCTCTCATATCAAATTAATGTGAAACAGAAGCCCCAGTTGAGGATCAAGCTTCACCAACATATTATTTTGGATCTTGCTCTGCATCTGTATGTGATTTTGCATATGAATCTGAATATTGATTTTGAATCTGGAGTGAACTTGAATCTAAATTAATTGGAGAGGCAGCAATTGATGCTTAGAGAAGAGAGAGGCGCTAAAAGACTACTAGTGACTGCAAAATAGAGAGAAAAAAGCAGGTGGAGAGGGTGGCGGCTCTGTTTTGATGAGAAAAAAAAAAGAACTAGGGTTAAAAAGGAGAGGGGATAAATAATAATTGGGTTTCATCCTAATTATGATCCTTGGGGATTCACACACCAAAGAGAATTTCTTTTAGGGTTTCACACACCTAAAAGATAATTTTTTCCTTTACAGTTTCACACCTCTAAATACAAGAGAAATCCTTTCTGAGAAAGCTCAATTTTTTTTTCAAATCAACTTCGTTGCTTTATTTCTCAAGACTCATGCTTATTTATACGCTTATAAAGATTAAAGACTTGTCTCCACAACTGATGTGGGACTAATAACAAACCTAAAACATAAAAGATAACAATATTAAAAGTGAGTAAATAAGACTAGACTCAATAAAAGTCTACTAGACTCCAAAGAAAAATATAGACTTGATTCAAACTCTCGCATGGCCTTGATGTCCCCATCATTCTCTCCAGGTGGGAGACAGCTCAACGTGAGCTTTGATAGCAAATTGATGTGAAAAAAAGTATATGCTCTAATACCAAATTGATATGAAACGGGAACTCATGTTGAGGATCGAGCTTCACGAACATGCTAATATGTGAATCTTGCTATGCATTTGCATTTGATTCAGCATATGAATCTGAATATTGGATTTGAATCTGAACTGAACTTGAATCTGGTGGAGAGGCAGCAATTGATGCTTGGAGAAAAGAGAAGAGCTGAAAGACTGCTAGCGATTGTAAAACAAAGAGAAAAAAAAGGGTGGCGGCTCTATTTTGATGAGGAAAAATTAGAAACTAGGGTTAAATAATAGGGATAAATAATAATTAGGTTTCGCACTCCTAATTATAATCCTTACAGTTTCACACACTTAAGAGGGTTTCTTTTAGGGTTTCACATACCTAAAAGATAATTTTGCTTTAAGGTTTCACACCCCTAACTGTAAGATAAAATCCTCTCTGAGAAAACTCAATTCTTTTTTTTTTTCAAATCATCTTCATTGCTTTATTTCTCAAGACTCATGCCTATTTATAGGCTTACAAAGATAAAGACTTATCTCCACAATCGATATGGGACTAAAAACAAGACTAAAACATAAAAGAAAACAATACTAAATGAGAATAAACAAGACCAGACTTAATAAAAACCTACCAGACACAAAAAGAAAAAATAGAGACTCGATTCAAACTCTCGCATGGCCTTAATGTCCCCATCACCTTATCTATGAATGCGCCATTACATATAAGAAGAAGCTTGGCAAAATTCAAATATTGGGGGTTCCACACTAATGCCTACGGCAAGCTAAAAACAAGACTATTTCATGGTTTTGACAACTTAACACCAAGGTATGCTAATTTACATGCATAGCCAAAAAAAAAAATCCTACCAAAAATGGATTAACTTGCTTTAAACCCAACCATCCTTGTCTTTTTACAAATTTCTTTAAATGTCACACTCATTTACGCATGCCTATAAATCTAGTTCTCATATAAACTGATCAATATCCCAAGTTGGGAATGTTTATTAAGGCAGTCCGTTTAGAATATTTCAACTCAAACATTTTGAAATAGTATAGATAATTATCTTGAAATGCGAACAGCTTGTTGATTCTGACTAAAGTCTTTAGTATCATGAAACAATTTCAATCATCACTAGTTTTAAGTGAATACTTAATCAAGAGATAGAAAAGAGCAGACAAATTAAGTCATAGACAGTTCTAAATTGTGATGACAAAATGGTTTCCATTAGGATGTTCATGCAAATAAAAACAAGTAGTCAGTGCAGACCTTGAACATAATGATAGTGCAAGGGCATAAAGCAATTGAAAATGAGAAACCATTGGAGGATAGTTTATTGATGCTCTCCGAATTGCAGCTTCTTTAGCTACTCTCAACCATCCAGGAGTTGCAATGTTTGCAGCCTCTGCACAATTAAAACCTACCAGCAGCAAGAAAAATGATTCTGTAATTATAACTACAATTTGATTTCAATATATAAGAAAAAACAGCAACAATCCTTTATCCCAAATTTTGGGGTCAGCTATTGTGTTCACTTATATGAGAATGATTATTACTTAGCCAGAATAAGATTCTTTAGAGTAAACAATAAATGGACTGCAGCAGTCATGATAAGCATACCATTAAAGATAGTGAGATCTTACATGGCCAATGATGTGTGAAACCACAAGTATACAACTGAATTAACAAATAAAAGTTTGAATACCCTCTCATTATTGCTTAAGCATGCTGAATTAAAGGCCATGTCAAGAAAGACTAAACCCTAATGAGAAACACATTCAATATCAAATAACCATAAAAGGTTAATAACATAATATCCTGTGATGCCTGTAATACATGAAGCGTTACAGGACTGCAAAAGATCAAGACAATCCCTTACACGCTAAAGTGCATAAA
>JAVJIF010012755.1:0-94107 GCA_038442645.1 Agave tequilana | reverse complement strand
TGTTGACACTTAAAAAGACAAGATTCTCATTGGTCCGAACGATGTCTAAACTTGTTGACATTTACAAAAGACAAGGGACAGACGAGCTGAAGACCAGTTTTCACTCACCTCCAAGGGACAAAGAAGCGGTTTGGACTCCACTGATCCAGCAAGCAGAACAGTGAACCCGGATTGTTTCTAAACAGACCTCAGCAGGTCTAAGATGCTAGCATTTAGCATTACATTAGCCCAAGGAGATAGCCTCGCTTGAGAGGCTAGCATCATCCAGAGCATCGCCAGGAAGCTAACTGACAGCTTCGCCGAAAAGCCTCTTTTCGGACTTCGCTAGAATTGCCTCTAGCTCCGCTATGAGCTTCAAAGCGGGCAGCTCCGCTATCAGCCTGTTATGATCAACCTTTGACCAATCAAATCTCCTGATGAGATCGGATTCAAGCAAATCAAATCCAATCAGGATTCAAATATGGCAGGTGATTGCCGCAATCTCTTGACTCTCTTGAAACGAGTAAGAGGATCAAGGAGAATCTCCCAATAATATGGAAAGGATCAAAATAGATCAACCGACTTGCCATTTTCTAGCTCCGCGGAAGCTATTCTAGCCTCGCAGCAAGGCTACTTTCCAGATTCAAACAGATTCGGTTCAATCTGTTTCCATATCTTCAAGGGGACGATTATACCCTTGCTCTCCCTATAAATAACCCGCCGGGGTACGGAGGAGAAGAAAGGGGAGATCGCAGAGATCGAGGAGGATCATCAATTGATCATCGGCAAGATTGGCGTCTTCTCAAAGATTGGACTTCTTCATCAACGCACCGTGCGTTCTCTAATTCAGAGACCTTCCAAGAGAAATACTTCTCTTTTCAGGGTGGCGATACCCTAACACCCCTTTTCCTCAAGGAATCTCCGGAACCAGGCGAGAAGGAATTCCTCATAGAAGGCGGTCTTTTGAGAAGTAGCAAGAGGGTTCTACCAACCCTCTATTCTCTGATTCCCCGAACCAGGCGAGAAGGGAATCTCATCGCTCGCATCGTCAAAGGGACAAAGTGGTCGCGCGCTGACCAGACTCCTATCGGCACACTTCTCCAGAATCTCTGAGGGGATCTACTTGTAATCTTTTTTAAGAATACTTGTAATTTAGCTCCTCAAACTTTTTTTTGTAAGTTTTCCCCCTTTGCAAACATAATGGAAAACAAGGTGGCGACTCCGCTGGGGACTGTATTCTCCTCTGCTGAGAATCAAGTGTCGCAATGCGACGAACAGACCTTCAGGTCTATCTCTGAATTCAGAAAAGCCGGTGCAGCCAGATCTTCTCTGGCTAAATCTTCAAGCAAAGTCTCTGCGGAGACGGAAAAGGTTCTCTGCAAACCTGCCGCAGTTCTCTGGCGCAACAAGGAAACATGTCCGCAGCCCAGATCCTGCACTTCTGAGAACCTGATCATCCAGATCGATCAAGGAAGATTTGAAGAAGTCCTCTCTGGGGGTGGCCTGATGCTTCGAGCACGGAAGCATAGGAAGGTCTTCATGGCCAAGGTTTCAAATCAGAAACCAGAGGCAGAATCCTGCCAGCACCCCACAGCCCCGCTTGTGGCTATTCAGGTTCCTTGCGAACCTATGCATCCTCTGCCAAAACGGATATGGAAGCCTAAACAAAAGTCCTCTGCTGAAGCTTCAGGCGTAGCCACGCCAAGTCCGCGCCTCTCTTATGAAGGAAAAGGCAGGATGCCCGCCTGCGCCAACAATGCTGCCAACCATAAAGTCAAGACGGCAATCATACCGTCTCCTAGTGCAGCAATGCCTACTGCTAGCCCTGTCCTCACAAGCAAGGCTATTGTACCTCGGCGTACTCATCGGGTTTACAGTCGCGAGGCTAAAACCAGAGCACCATACGGTGCTAATCCTTTCCGCAGGAATAAAGGGAACGATGCGTTGCCCCATATACCAGATTATTCAGGCCCCTACAGGGCCGACCTGCGAGAGTTCTTGGCGGACAAGCGGAGATTGAAGCATTTCCAGACTACTTCCTCCTGTTGTCGACGAAGTGGATGCCAGTTGGTGATGGTCCATTCTATGCAGTGTCGGTTACGACCGACCCTTGCCACCTCTCCATATCGGCGATCAGTCTTTGATCGACTGTCTGCGCGCATCCCAATGAAGCATCTCGGAAGGAGTGGCTCGCCAGATCCAGCCTCTGCATCCGTCAACATGACCGGAAGGGGGCGAGAGCCGCGCAGAGGAGGTCATACATCTGAAGATACCCCTTTCGGCTCCCCAGATCCAGATTATTGCCCAGGCTTAGGTGAAGTCTTGGTGCATGAAGAAGGTGTTTTCCGAAACACCAGGTCCAGGGTAG
Source organism: Agave tequilana (assembly GCA_038442645.1). NCBI lineage: Eukaryota > Viridiplantae > Streptophyta > Magnoliopsida > Asparagales > Asparagaceae > Agave > Agave tequilana. The sequence goes on along the minus strand of JAVJIF010012755.1, from coordinate 91,760 downwards.
CGATACCCTATAATTATGAACAGCCTTCTTCCTCAAGGGCCCTGATCCCGCCACAATCCGGACGATCGCCCCAATCGTCTGACGGAGAAGATGAAGACAGCGGGTATGCCTCTTCAGCAACAGTCAGTTCTGTGCAAACGGACAAAGCATCGGTTAATATGGCCGATAACGCCAATGACGACCTTCGTCGGCGTTTAGAGGCTCAGGAGCAGACCTCTAGAACTCAGCAAGAGGCCCTGGACAATATTCAACAAATGCTCACTCAGCTCCTCAGCAACCGGAATGATGATACCGGAAGTAATCATGACGAGGAGGGGCATCTCAGCAATGATCCGCCCAAGACGGAGAAATCTAAGGGAGGCTCTTCCCTGGATGCCGAAGTCCTTAAAGGCCTTCAAGCTCAAATTTCATCCCTGGCTCAAAAGGATGAATTGAAGAAAGTGGGGGTAGTCCGTCCCTACCCACTGGAATGGGATTCAGTGCCATATCCGCCAAAGTTCAAACCACCCACGTTGCACACGTATGATGGTAAGAGCTCGCCCAATCAGCACATCTACTATTTCCGGTCTCAGACCGGTAATGTTCTAAACAACGATGCCATCATGGCTAGGTTGTTCATCGGCACCTTGAAAGGGGTGGCATTTGACTGGTTTCGCAGTCTCCCCCCGGGCTCTATCAATTCCTGGATCGACCTGGAAACTCGGTTCCTCTCTCGCTTCTATGAAGATGACACCGAAGTGACCATGGACAAGCTCCTTTCTACCGTGCAGAGGAAAGGCGAATCTGTCCGTGAATACATTGAGCGGTTCAGAAATCTATCTCTGATGTGCCCAGCAGGGATGCCTTTACCCATGCTTTTACAAACATGCAGACATAACTTCTTGGATCAAGTAGAAGTTCGCATGGGGGCTGTCAAGGCCCATACTTGGAAGGAATTGGTCGAACAAGCCGAGATAGCCGAGAAATCGGCTAAGAAGTTCGAGCCATCCGCCCCTAGGAGCAAATGGGGCACGAACAACAAAGGGCGTAGCGATCTCCCGCAGTCTTCCCAAGCTAAAGGGAAGGAAATTATGTCCGTCGAGCTGACCGGGGACATGCAGCCAAAGGCCAAGAAAAGCGGCGTCAACAGCCAAGAGCCCAAGTTTCCTCCGAAGCAGTACTCCTTCAGAGATGACCAGGTGGTCACGATATTCCATCTGCTCCATAAAGGGAATAAGATGAAGCTGCCAGATGCTCGGCGCCCTAATGAGGTAGGGCGCACAAATGACCCTAAATACTGCCTCTACCATAGGATGATCCACCATCCTACCGACAAGTGCTATGTTCTTAAGGATAGAATTCAAGCCTTGGTCGACGCCGGAGTCCTCACACTGAAGACGGAACAGAAGAAAGTCACTGCCAATATGGTGACTCTTGAGTTCGGTACTACCCAGAAGGTCATGGTTCCTGACGGGACCTATCCAGCCCCGATGCCGCGGTTGGAAATCAAGCATCCTCCAGCCACGACTCAAAACAATAAGGGTCTCGTCCCCGTGACGTTAGAGACAGGGGAAGTTATGTGGATACACCCTGACCTCATCCAAGACGTACAGCAGACGTCGAAGGACTCTAGCAGAAAGGGCAAGTCCTGCAATGTCATCTCTGTCCTACCAGACGATGGTAATCTTACTTCGGCTTCCCTCAGCGATTCTGAAGAGGAAAAGCATGCCTGTACGGCGCAGGCAGATGCGCCTCAAAAGACGGGCACCCGGTCTGGAAAGTCATATCAAAGGCAATATGACAAGTCTACTGACGAGATACAACAGCAAACGACGTCAGTATCAATGCCGGCATCCACTCCAGTCCTGACCAAAGGGAAGGAGAAGCCTAAGGAGGTGCGATTCGACCATGTGTTGAAGAAACCGCCAGGCCAAGGGTTAGCCACGCCCTTTCGCTTTGATATATTGGCCCACTTAGCCAATATCCCGGCTCGTATCACAATACACGAGCTTCTTCGTCTCTCTAAAGAGACGAGAGAGGCACTCAGAGATGCGCTAGCCAACTCAGAGTCCTTTCTGACATGCATGCCTGAGATCCCTGGTGAAGAGATGCAGCCTTCCTGCTCAGAGTGCCGTCACGCACAGTCAAAGGTACCTGCCATTACCTTCACGGCGGAAGATATGCTTCTCAAAGACAACAAGCATGATCGACCTCTATACTATACCGGATATATCGGTTCAACCTGCATTGAAAGAGTACAAGTCGATCCGGGGTCTGCTCTCAGCATCATCCCCAAAAGGCTCCTCTACTTCCTCGGCATACCACTGTACAGGTTGTCTGCAACCACCACTACAATATATGGTTTCAACGCCGGGAGCAGCCATCCGCTTGGAAAAATTCGGCTCCGCTGCAGAATCGGAAGCCTGAAGTCAGAGGTAACGTGCTATGTCATTGATGCTGACACATCATACAACCTGCTACTAGGACGACCGTGGATCCATGCCAACTGGATCGTTCCTTCCACTCTCCATCAGTGCTTCAAGTATGTTGAGGATGATGCGACAGTACGAACTGTCTTCGCTGAAAAGCAACCCTTTAAGGGGGTGGAAAACTACTTCACTGATGCCCTCCTATATCAAGAGGCTAGTGGAACGCCGGGAGAATCATTGCCAGACGATGATGAAAGTGGCAATGAGGCAGATTCGGAATCTGAAACGGGCATGCCGGCCGTTCTAATTGGCGAGCCAATTGTAGCATGCTTTAATGATCCCCGATGTAAGATCCCTTCTGATGAGGAAGGCGAATGGATAATTAATGATAATATTTCTTTTGATTATCCTGTGAGCATCGAGTCGATTAAATCCATTATGGATGGCTCTCTTCGCATGCCCGTACATGAGCCAAGTTCGGCCACTACATCTGTGGAGGTTATAGAAGGGGCCACACTGGTGATCCCTCCGTCCAAGCAAGGACAGTCGCCGATAATCTTCGGCAGAGCCCGGCCAGGGAGATTCTCAACTACAGACTCAAGCTCGGACTCAGAAGTTCCACAGTTCTTCCATTACGCGCCATCAGCGCGCCATATTATGAAAAGATGGGCTACAACCTGAAGCAGGGAGCGGGCCTAAACTTCGGAAAAGGAAGACGCGGCTTGATGCGTAACTCCGTCCCAAGAGGAAAACCTGCAAATTACTATGATAGTACACGCAGGGGGTTAGGGTATGTTACACCCACATCATCAACAACAGTTCAGGTCAAAGGCGACGGATCGATCCCATCACAGTCGACCTCATCCTCCGAATGGGACTCTGATGTCAGCATAGGAGGAATATTCGAAAGCCTCATGACTTCAAGCAGTCAGTTGGAACCCGCAGAGGTTGCCAATGAGGAATCATGGGCCCAGCAATTAAGTCTCCAATGGGAAAAGCGGTTTGAGCTGCGCGAGCCGCCTACCGAAGACAAGGTGATCCAGGTCAACTTGGGAAGTCAAGATCACCCCAAGCCTATTTTCATAAGTGAAAGCTTATCACTCATCGAAAAGGAAGAATTGATAATGCTCGTGAAAGAGTATATAGATGTCTTCGCCTGGAGCTATGAAGACATGCCCGGACTTGATCCACAGGTCGCTATGCACCGTCTAAACATCAAGCCCGACGTTAAGCCAGTCAAGCAGCAACAACGTCGGTTCCGCCCAAACATCATGGAGGCTATTGAAGCCGAAGTTCATAAGCTCATTGCTTGTGGCTTCATCCGGGAGGAACAACATCCAGATTGGGTGGCTAACATAGTCCCCGTCCTCAAGAAAATGGGAAAATACGAATCTGCATCGACTACCGTGATCTCAATACGGCCTGTCCCAAAGATGAATTCCCACTGCCGATCACCGATGTCATGATCGACAACACATGCGGGTTCGAGAGGATGTCTTTTATGGACGGCTTCTCAGGGTACAACCAGATCAAGATGTATCCTGATGACGAGAAGCATACTTCTTTCCGGACGCCATTGGGGGTATACTGCTACACTGTAATGCCTTTCGGATTGAAGAACGCCGGAGCAACCTACCAGCGGGCAATGAGCATGATCTTTCGCGACCATCTCCGAAAGACGGTGGAATGCTATGTTGACGACATTGCCGTCAAAAGCCGCAGCAAAGATGAACATCTTCACGATCTGAGGACGATGTTCAATATAATGCGGGCTCATCAGTTGAAAATGAACCCGACAAAATCCTTTTTAGGAGTATCCAGCGGCAAATTCCTCGGGTTCATAATCACATCAAAAGGGATCCATCTGGACCCAGACAAAGTCAAAGCCATACAGGACATGCATCCACCGAGGAACCTCAAAGAGCTCCGAGGTTTGCAAGGCAGATTAGCCTACATCAGAAGATTCATAGCAAATCTTTCGGGCCGTTGCCAGCCCTTTACCCATCTCATGAAAAAGGGTACTGCCTTCATATGGGACCAAGCCTGTCAAGAAGCTTATGAAGACATTAAGAGGTATCTTACAAAACCTCCGGTCTTAGTGGCCCCTACATCAGGGAAACCATTCCTGCTTTATGTAAAAGCCCTGGATTATTCCCTCGGCGCCCTCCTCGCTCAGAAGGACGACAATGGCCATGAGCAGGCCATTTATTATCTGAGCAGGACTCTCATAGGAGCGGAATCTCGCTACAATCCTGTTGAGAAAGAGTGTTTAGCACTCGTCTTTGCCGTTCAGAAGACACGGCATTATTTGGTTGGCCAGACCATACATGTCATCTCCAGGGTGAATCCTTTACGTCTTCTTATGACGAAGCCAGGGTCACTAAATTCAAGATTGGCTAAATGGGCACTTCTGCTGTCTCAATACGACATGACCTTTATTCCTCAGAAGGCGGTCAAAGGCCAAGCCCTTGCAGAATTCTTGGCTGCGCATCCAGTTCCGGAGCATTCAAAACTCCACGAAGACATCCCTGATGAAGTCTTCGAGTCCAACGCAACTTCAGTAGAGGAAGTATGGCAGATGTTCTTCGACGGAGCATCACGGATGGGCCCCAAAGGAAAGATTATTGCCGGAGTGGGGGTTGTGTTCATCTCCCCACAGGATCATATCCTTCCCAGAGCGTTCTCCTTGACAGAATCATGCTCTAATAATGTAGCGGAATACAATGCCCTGCTCATTGGCCTCCAGCTCGCCCATGGAATGGGGGTACGCTACCTTGAAGCTTATGGCGATTCAAAGCTGATCATAAATCAGGTTAAAGGCGAATACGAGGTCCGCCATGAAGACTTGGTGCCTTATTATCATACAGCCATCGAATTGGCTAACTTATTTGAAGGCTTCTACATCGGGCATGTGTCCCGATCTCAAAATACCAAGGCGGATGCTCTCGCTGCATTAGCGACAACGCTAGCCTTACCGGCCGACACCGAGTATCACCTCACAGTCGCAACCCGACATCTTGTATGCTCCAAGCACATACTAAAGACCCAAGAAGTCTATAATGTCTCCATGGATCTTGAGCCGAGGGATTGGCGCTTCCCTTTCATTGACTATGCTCTACACGGTCTGCTTCCAGACGATCCCAAAGAAGCAGCGTCCATCAGACGAAGGTCGCTTCGTTTCTACTATGATCCCACTTTGAAGACACTCTATCGTCGTTCATATGACGGTGTCCTCCTCCGCTGTCTCTCTCATTCAGAGGCACAGGAAGTGCTTAAAGAAGCACATGATGGTATTTGCGGAGCTCACCAGCCGGGTCCAAAGCTTAAAGACAGGCTGCACAGACTTGGGTACTACTGGCCGACCATGATGGCCGATGCCACCCAATATGCACGAAGGTGTAAGGCGTGCCAGGTCCACGCAGACTTCATACACCAACCTTCGGAGTTGCTCCACCCTACTGCTGCTTCATGGCCATTTGAAGCATGGGGAATCGATGTCGTAGGGCCAATCAGTCCCTCTTCGGCAAGAGGTCACCGGTTTATCCTGGCAATAACCGATTACTTCTCAAAATGGGCAGAGGCCACACCGTTGGCCGAAGTTAAAACCTCCAATCTGGTTAGCTTCATCAAACACCATGTCATCCATCGATTTGGTGTCCCCAGGCGGATCATCCACGACAATGGTCCTCAATTCGTAAGCCAAGGATTCTATCGGTTCTGCGATAAATACCGAATTCAGAATATGGCTTCAACAGCTTACAATCCTGCCGCCAATGGTTTAGCAGAAGCATTCAACAAGACAATCATCAAGCTGCTCAAGAAGTTTGTCTCTTCGAACAAGCGAGATTGGGACGAAAAGCTCGGTGAATGCCTTTGGGCCTACCGGACTACGGTTCGGACACCGACAGGCAATACGCCTTTCTCCCTGGTATATGGGTGCGAAGCGGTCATCCCACTAGAAATCCAGATGCCATCATTACGGGTAGCCTTGACTACTAGGATGACATCAGAAGACAATGATCGCCTGCGTCTTCAAGAGCTCGAAGCCCTAGACGAGAAGCGGCTGCAAGCTCAGCAACACATCGAGCTATATCAGGCCCGGATGTCAAAAGCCTTCAATAAGAAGGTCAAGCAGAGAGTCTTCCACAAAGGAGACCTAGTCTTAGCCGTCAGACGACCGATGATTATGACGCACAAGACCAAAGGCAAATTTCAGCCTAAATGGGAAGGACCGTTTGTAATAGAGACAGTCTATTCAAACGGAGCATACCGCCTTACAACTGCAGATGGCGACCTCCTCATGATGCCGATCAATGGCAAATTCTTAAAGAAGTATTATCCTTAAATCAAGGATCTTGCTCTCGATCAAGTTAACATTACACCTCTGATCGAGATCCGCGCGTCCGGAATGCGCACAAAGAGAGCCTCTCTCTTTCTCCAAGCATGTCAAACCTATTGATAGCTGGGGGTTTGCTTAAAATCCCAAGGGACCTGCTCCCACTTGATTCCCTCTCCAAAATCACCTACCAATTCTCATCCATAGAATGGTAGGACCACATATATTCCGCTGTTACGTTAACATTAAACCTATGACAGCAATCCCCTCGTTTCTCTCCGAGAAAATGAGACCTCCAAAATCACTTACCAATTCTCATCCATAGAATGGTAGGCCCACATATATTTCGCTGTTACGTTAACACTAAACTATGACAGCGATTCCCTCGTTTCTCCCCGTGAAAACGAGACTATTCCCAAACTCCATTGCTATTGAGCTTAGTGGCGTCTTAATCGGTTATGTCATTGCGACCTCTGAACCAGTAGACAGCTAAGTCTCGATCCCGAGCCCTGTTGACATTTACAAAAGACAGGTCTCGATACTCGTTGACATTTACAAAAGACGAGTATCACCTATTGATTGAAGCTTGGTGGCTTCTCAACCAGTTATGTCATTGCGACCTCTGAACTGGCAGATAGCCAAGTTTCATCTATCATTGAGCTTAGTGGCGTCTTAATCGGTTATGTCATTGCGACCTCTGAACCAGTAGACAGCTAAGTCTCGATCCCGAGCCCTGTTGACATTTACAAAAGACAGGTCTCGATACTCGTTGACATTTACAAAAGACGAGTATCACCTATTGATTGAAGCTTGGTGGCTTCTCAACCAGTTACGTCATTGCGACCTCTGAACTGGCAGATAGCCAAGCCTCATCTACCATTGAGCTTAGTGGCGTCTCAATTGGTTACGTCATTGCGACCTCTGAACCAGTAGACAGCTAAGTCTCGATCCCGAGCCCTGTTGACATTTACAAAAGACAGGTCTCGATACTCGTTGACATTTACAAAAGACGAGTATCACCTATTGATTGAAGCCTGGTGGCTTCTCAACCAGTTACGTCATTGCGACCTCTGAACTGGCGGATAGCCAAGTTTCATCTACCATTGAGCTTAGCGGCGTCTCAATTGGTTATGTCACGGCGACCTCTGAACCAGCAGACAGCTAAGTCTCAATCTCGATGCTTGCTGACATTTACAAAAGGCAAGTATCTCCCCTTTTAGCCCCGCAAAGGGCTGACTTCGAGACTGGCAACATCTCAATTGGTTATGTCATTGCGACCTCTGAACCAACAGACAGCCATGCCTCGTTATCCAAACAAACAACAGACGACAAAAGAAAAATCTTTCTATTAATCCAGAAGGAGGGGATACATGGAGGAGCCTATAGGCGTACATGATAAGATCGGATCCGATCTCCGAGCGAAGCTAGCCGCGTCCTCCTGTCATCTTCAGCCTGGGCCAGCGCCTGTGATCTTAGCTCCGCCGCATCGAAGTCCACCGCCTGAGCCAGACGAGCCTCGGTCTCCGCCAAAGTCGCTCTCTGTGATGACTTCCGCTCCGCCAGTTCCTCACTTCGAGCCCTGAGCTGCTTAAGCCGCGCAGACTCTTCATGACGCATCTGTGTAGCCTTCGACAAGAGGAGATTTGCCTTTCGGATCATCTCTTCAGCCCTCTTAATCTTATCTTCAGCGTCAAGAAGAGCACTGTTGGAAGCATCAATTGCACTCCCAACCTCTGCTTCCTCTGCCTCCAAGGACCTCAAGTCAGAGGAGATAGCCTCAACAGCCTCTTGAGCAGCGAGCTGAGCCTCGCGCTTCTGGGCGACAAGACGTGCGAGCCGTTCATCAGCCAAAGACGCTGCGTCGGAACGATGGAAATGGCGCCATTCCTCCACGTCCTTCTCAAGGTCATCCACCAGGAGCTCCAGAGCAGTAGCTTGATGGTACCCCTCAAAGTCCCGAATACACTCAATGCCACGGGAGAGAACCATCTTCAGCTTCGAAAATGGCACAGGCGAGCCCTTCAAGACTAGACCGATAGTCTGCTCCAAACTGTTATAGAAGCTGTCGACCAGATTACCGATAAAGTCATTCTCAGCTTCATCAACCCTTGAGACAACCTCGGAGCAATCTATCAACCTAGTCGACACCACCGCGGAAGAAGAAGCGGGAACATCGACAGCAGCAGGACAAGCCAAAGGTGACCTCGGCGGAGTCCTCAGCGACACAAGCACGCCAGCCACCGCGGAGGTAGGACTGGCCACCACCTCCTGAGCAGCAGGCTCAACTACCAGCGTCGGGGAGGTAGGGCTCACAATCACCCTCAGTGCCGTATTCGGCAAAACAGTCTGCACCTCACTCGTTGATGTGACTGGAAGTGAGGGTACCTCCGGGACTGCCGCCTCTTCGACCTCAAGGCCCTCCGCTGGTTTGGGCTGATAAAAAGGCAGGTCGCCATACAGCGCGTCTAACACAGCTGCGTCTGCCCCGGTCGAAGCGCTCATATCACCCTTTGACCCTTCAGGAAGACCCTCCGCTTCTTTCGAAGCTGATGCACCTTGGGGACGAATGCCTGTAACAAAACCAAGGTCAAAAAGGAGACGCAACAAATAGGCGAGGATCAGGAGATCTTAGTCTTACCAAAGGCCGATGTCACCTCGTCAGCCGCATCGGAATCCAGGGGTCCCATCGGAAAGTTCTTACCAGACTCAACGCGGATGGCCGGCCCACTCGCCGATTCCTCCGCAGACCACCCGGCAGAGCTGGATGCCATAGGACTTCCTCTAGAAGTCCCAGCGCCCGAAGGGCCAATACCGGCCGCATGACCTCCAGACTCCTCCGAGCGAGCAAAGGAACCAGCTGCACTTCTATAAGTGAACAGGGGATCGTAGTGTTCCCCTTGCTCTCCAACTGCCTCAGCTCCTGCAACAAAAAGCAAATGATGAGTTATTCAAAGTGCACTGAAGGCATATTAGATGGGGGCCAATCTTACCAGTAGTCGGTTCAGCAACCGACGGCTCAGCCACTAATGGAGCAGCAGAAGGAAGCACAGTAGAGGGTTCGCCCTCTACCACAATTGTAGGAGCATGGCGACGGGGCCTCTTCGCCGACGACTTCCTACGGGATCCACTCCCACGCTTCCTTTTGAAGTGGACCTCAGAGTCCTCTTCCTCCACTTCTTCCACATGCTGTGGGGGAGCTGCCCCCACTACACCAGAGCCGGCTTCACGAGCACCAGCTTCGGGGGCATCGGGCCTTGTCTCTGCCTCGAAGCGCGGGCTCTCTGCATCAGAAGCCTCGCTATCATCCACAGCGATGAACTCCTCTATGCCAGGGACACGGACTCGCTTGCCCTCCATCTTATCAGAAGCCTTCTGCCTCAGCCGATGGGAAATCAACTTCACACCTGAACTATTGACTTTGAATCCAGGAGGCGTGGAATTCGAAGCTGCATACCATTGGCAGAAACACAGGGTCGTCCATAGGCCGGGATCCCTCAACGGCGTGCGTAGCCACGCTCCAGTGTCATCCGCGGTAAAGAACCGCCAAGCACGAGCCCCATCAATGAGGCTCCCCATGAAAGCCAGGTCCGGATTCGGGTTGCCCACATACAACTGGTCATACCCAAATTGGCGGGCGAACCGGCTCGGGATGTAGGGCTCCATGTAGCAGGTATCCCCACTCCGGTACAGCAGATGCGAGGGCCGGATACAGACCAGCCACTCGAAAACACCCCGACTCATGGGGGACCGACCTGATTCCACATCATGGAATTCCTCGTTGTATCCTGCACCCCGCAGGCGAGGAGAGCAACGGAACAGGCTATAAGCGTCATAGCGACGCACTAACTTACGGGCCTCGGCCACATAAGTTTTCTGCCATAGACAGCCTTCAAAACGACGGAGAAGCGCCGTTTGAACACCCTGAGGTGGGTCTTCCCCAGCTCCAATCAAACTGGGGCAGTGCAAGGCGAACCACGCCATCAAGTAGGTGTACGGTAAACCTACCCTAGGATTGGGCCCGTCACGAGGCAAGACGGCACCCTTCCCTCGCCTTGACGCCATTGGCCTGCAGAAAGCCTCCGTCAGTACACGAAGGCCCCTCTGAATACAACATACCATGGCCGAGAGAAGACCCAGACGGTGGCCATGGACCAAGCGGACGGCAGGCAGCAGCACATTTGGGTGAACAATGTCACCCGAAGAAGAAGGCACGACACACTTCTTTAACCAGATGGTTAAGAAGCCAGCCAGCAACGCCTTGCGAGACATAGGCCGACAGGCCTGATGGTGAAAGCTCCGAAGAACATCACCCTTCTCGAAAGGACCGTCATCTTCTGTCACGACGATGTCCTTTTCAGCACGCACCTCCATCCTCGCCAAGATGTCTTCTTCAGCAACTCCGCAATGAGCTGCCTCCGGCACACTAGTCATGTCCGGGAACAAGTAGTTCCCCCAGCTCTTCAAGCTCTTCGAGCTACCTTTGCCACCGGTGTGGATGCTGGAGCAGATGTGCAAATGGCACACCAATTCCCGATATGTCTCGAGCAGAGCAGGCTCCTGTTTCCCCAGAATAGCCAGCTCCGCCTCACAAGGAAAATACTCTTCATATGGAAGAGACCCGAAGGGCAAAGCCGAGATCTCTCGCATCTCATGCAGGGCCATGCCCAACTCACCAACTGGGGTGAAGAAAGTCCCTGAAGCCGGGCAGTACAACTCAAGGATGGCGTAGAAGCACGCCACCTTCATCTCAATGCCGTAGCAGGTCGCCCTGACGGCCTCATAGAGGTTCAACCTCTCTAATTCCCCCTCAAAATGATTGAGGATATAATTGGTCAACTCCGCCCACCATGACCTAGGAGGGTGGACCCAACCAGGAGCCCTGAAATCTGTGGCGGGGTAGTTCCCGTCAACTTCGCAGAACTGAGTGCCAAAGGTCGGCGCCGCAGCTGGATTCTCTCCTACTGGAAGGTCCCTCGCCACCTTCCCAGGGTATAGCCCTATTATGCTACGAGGATAGCCCGCCCCCGAATAGCCGGTCTGGAATGTCAACCTCCCGACACTTACAGATTCAGCATTTAGGCTCACGCCCCACGCCATCTTCCGAGCCTGAGTCACGCTCGCGAAGGAAGACAAAGCGAAATGCCGCTTAGTAGACGGGAGATAGAATCTCTCGCCGTCCAACTGGAAGATCCACTGGCCTTCACCGCCTGTAGCTGGCGATCGGGATCAGGTGCAGCATCCCCGAACATGAAGTCAGGCTTTTTGTAAGCCTGACGGTCGATATCTTCAAACGGAGCTGTAGTCAAAATGCTCCGCATGGCCTGCGGGCCACCACTCTGAATGAGCGTATCCCGTACAAGGGGCTCGGCTCACTGAACAAGGAAGCCTGCCCGATGAACTGCAAGCTGATGCTCCCTGCTCGACTGGTTAAGCCAAATAGACTGTTCTGGAGGCCGGAGGCGTGATGCACTGCAAAAACAAAAAGAAAATGAACTATGATTAGTTCACCAATCAAATGGATGCGAAGACATAAAATTCGCTAAGGCATAGCCTCGCCCAGTAAGCAGGACAGCGGGATAATAGCTTTGATAAAAAGCTTCGCTTCACAGATAAGACTGCATCTTTGCAGGAAGTGGCATAGCCCTAAGGGCTGACGTCATCAAAAGGACGTTATGGTTAACAGTCACCCTTCGTGGCCATGACTGAAGGCACACGACCCATATCCTGTTCCTCAACAGGATGAAGATTGCCCAAGCAATGGCTTCCTATGGAAGCCCAAGAGAAGAACTGTTCAGTTCTTACTTCCCTGGTGCAAGCAAAATAGGGAAGTTAAGGGAAACGAGTTCCCTGATAAGGACAGATCATATTCGATCGTCCTAATAGCCGAGTATCGACTCCAAAAGATGAAGACCGCTCTCTAATCAGATTGGAGAGTCTCTTACCAGCGATCGATCGCTCAATGAACGGAGGAGGAGGGCCCTCCGCTGCAGAAGTCGCTGCTTCCTTTCCCGCTCGTCTCTTGGGCGCCATTGAAGAATTACAGGAGTTTTTGAACTCTTGAAAAAGGAAGAAAAGAAGAGTCAAGTACTCTGGAAAATTCAAAGAGAAATGATGATTTTCTCTCAGCCCGATCGGGCTTTTATAGGCCAATCAGCGCCTAAATCAAGGCCTCGAAAAAGGGCACATGCCGCCGTTTCAAATTAATTCAAAACAGTGCCCGAAGCGCCTGAGACGCTTTCTCAAAAGCGACGGTTCAATCCCACTAAGGGGTTAACTCCGCACAAGAGCAAAGTGCGGACTTCGCGCAATCCTTCAAGGACTTAACCGAAAGGTTTGAATTAGCCCTCTAAAGAGGCGCTGACGTGACAGCCTCGCAAAGATCATTCAAAAGGAAGGGCTATGCCCGTGCGCAGTTTAGCCCAGCAATGGCCAAACTCTCAGTGAAGCAAGCAAAAATCAAATGATCAGACAAAGAACTTTCATTGATCTAAAAGCAAAGATACATTTGATATTACATCAAAGTTGTGTTTCATACAACACACCAAGTTGCCTAGCAAGGCCATTGCATAAAAGGCATACAAGCGGTTTTATCTGCTTCCAGACCAGATCAACTGGACACGAAAGGCCTTCCTCCTGCACAAGGCTGTAACCAGTTCTGCCACCGGGACACGGTCATTTTTCTCCACAAATTGGCGGGTCTTATCAGGCCATTTTTTTTGAAGCCTGGCAATAAAAGCTTATCGCCGCCAACACGTCAGATCACCTATAATGGGAACTAGTTTTGATGCTAGTGATCTGACGGGTGTGAGGCCCACTCCCCTGAAGTGGATCGTCCCCGACGAAGGCCACCAAAGTTGAAAGTCGGCAACCAGCCTCACCTCAGATCGAATCATCTCGGATAAGAGGCTGCCAACAGCCTCTGGGACGCGCACCCGCTGCCCCGAATTGTTCCTCCTGCTTAAAAGTAAAGCTTCAACCGGGGAAGCATAAGGCAATTTTATGGCTTCTTCCATCAAGTCACCAGACTGGCAAGCATAGCTCACTGCAAGGCAAATTGGAGTAAGTTAGCAGTCAAGCACAAAAACATTAAGTCAGATTCTTCAGCGGCAAAGTAATCCGACTTCAGTCAAAGCAGAGGATAAGCCTCGCCTGCACGGCAACCAGGGGCTGGCTCAGCAAACGCCAAGTCCTAGCCTCGCCTATACGGCAAAGTCAGACTGATCTTGTGAAGAACAGTCTCAACCTCACCAATATGGCAAGACTGGCTCAACTATTGAAGAAGCCAAGTCCCAAGTCCTGCCTGCGCAGCGGACTTAACAAGCAGTGATCTTTCACTGATCAAACCAAGATGATAGCTCCACAGAAAGCTATGATGAGATCCTTCTCTGCAGCAGCCAATTGCAAGATGAAGAACAAGGGAAGCTAATCCCTGAAGCGAGCTGCCAAAGCTAAATCAAGGGAGATGAGTTCCTAAAAGCAGTGAAGTCTTTGAATGATCAAGACTTACTGGTCCTTGGCCGGTTAGACAACCAGAGTGGGCTTTCCCACTAATTCAGAGATCTGAGTATATCTCTCAACCAAGAGAAGAGAAGAAGAAAGGCAAGGCACTTCTCTTCAGAGGACCTCAAGTGTCCTATTTATAGGCCCCATGGCCTGAGCGCAACCACATCAAAGCGTGGAGGCACGAGCGCATTGAAGGCATTCATCACGCCTTGATTACAGGGACGGTTTCCATTGGAACCGTACAAGGAGAAAACGTCTCCCTCATAAAAGGCACTCATGGCGCCTAGAAGAAAGGGAATATCCTCCCTTGGAAACGTGCAAATCGGAGAACATCTCTCTCGATTGGCGCGAAAGAAGGAATGATCCTCCTCGTAACCAGCCCATGGCAGTTGGTCTCGGAAAAGCAAGGAGAGTTCCTCAGCGAACTTATCCAGACGCGGAGCTACCCGCACGCAAACGCGAAGCGACTTGCGGATCTGCACGATTCCTTGGCGAATCTACATCCCAAAGCAGGATTTAATGCGAAGCTGAACTCAACCATCATGGTGACGTTCATACTCCACACACCACCGATCAAAACAGTTCAAAGTGTTTCAAAGTCTGAGCCATTGCAGACTTTCGAAAACTTTGAAGGGGGTCTTGTTGACACTTAAAAAAGACAAGATTCTCATTGGTCCGAACGATGTCTAAACTTGTTGACATTTACAAAAGACAAGGGACAGACGAGCTGAAGACCAGTTTTCACTCACCTCCAAGGGACAAAGAAGCGGTTTGGACTCCACTGATCCAGCAAGCAGAACAGTGAACCCGGATTGTTTCTAAACAGACCTCAGCAGGTCTAAGATGCTAGCATTTAGCATTACATTAGCCCAAGGAGATAGCCTCGCTTGAGAGGCTAGCATCATCCAGAGCATCGCCAGGAAGCTAACTGACAGCTTCGCCGAAAAGCCTCTTTTCGGACTTCGCTAGGAATTGCCTCTAGCTCCGCTATGAGCTTCAAAGCGGGCAGCTCCGCTATCAGCCTGTTATGATCAACCTTTGACCAATCAAATCTCCTGATGAGATCGGATTCAAGCAAATCAAATCCAATCAGGATTCAAATATGGCAGGTGATTGCCGCAATCTCTTGACTCTCTTGAAACGAGTAAGAGGATCAAGGAGAATCTCCCAATAATATGGAAAGGATCAAAATAGATCAACCGACTTGCCATTTTCTAGCTCCGCGGAAGCTATTCTAGCCTCGCAGCAAGGCTACTTTCCAGATTCAAACAGATTCGGTTCAATCTGTTTCCATATCTTCAAGGGGACGATTATACCCTTGCTCTCCCTATAAATAACCCGCCAGGGGTACGGAGGAGAAGAAAGGGGAGATCGCAGAGATCGAGGAGGATCATCAATTGATCATCGGCAAGATTGGCGTCTTCTCAAAGATTGGACTTCTTCATCAACGCACCGTGCGTTCTCTAATTCAGAGACCTTCCAAGAGAAATACTTCTCTTTTCAGGGTGGCGATACCCTAACAACCCCTTTTCCTCAAGGAATCTCCGGAACCAGGCGAGAAGGAATTCCTCATAGAAGGCGGTCTTTTGAGAAGTAGCAAGAGGGTTCTACCAACCCTCTATTCTCTGATTCCCCGAACCAGGCGAGAAGGGAATCTCATCGCTCGCATCGTCAAAGGGACAAAGTGGTCGCGCGCTGACCAGACTCCTATCGGCACACTTCTCCAGAATCTCTGAGGGGATCTACTTGTAATCTTTTTTAAGAATACTTGTAATTTAGCTCCTCAAACTTTTTTTTGTAAGTTTTCCCCCTTTGCAAACATAATGGAAAACACCCGCGTCTCACAAGAAAGAGTTAGACAATAAGGGATGAAAGAGTAGGCCGCGTTTCATGGAAAGGGTGCGTCTCTCAAGGTCGCGTCTCACATGGTCGCGTCTCACAAGGCCGCGTTTCCAAGAGCCGCGTTTCCCAGAGCTGCGTTTCCAAGATTCGCGTCTCAGGAAGGTTAGTCGACTAGAAGAATGATTAGTCGACTAATAGGGTGCGTTTTTAGAATAACAAGGCTGTGTTTCAAGGAGTTAGTCGACTTAGGATTTGGGCAAGTCGACTAATACTGGGAAACAGTGAGCAGTAACAGCTTTTTAAGAGTTATAGTTTGTTGATAAAAATACAAGTTCTTGGCGAGGAAAAGCACTCGCCGAAATAGGAAAATCAAGCGAGAACACCCGCATAGTCAATAAAATACGAAGGCAAGCGGATAGCGAGATTACTCGCCTAACAAGATCTTTGCCGCGTCCAACGAAGGGAAGCTCGGTCCCAATCCAAAGGAGGGTACCGGCCCTAAGTTTTGCCGCCAGAGAAAAACACGGCCCCAATCCAAAAGGAGTGGCCGGTTCTCACAAGGTGATGGAGGGAGGTTGAAGGTGGTATGCTTGGTGAAGAAGTTATGGAGAAGATGAAGGTTGGGTAAACAAGGGAAGCAAGAGAAGGAGCTCTCTCTTGGTGGCTTCTCTGTTGGAGGCTGCAGGAAGCAAGGAAGAAGAAGAAGGAGAAGTAAAATGAAGAAAGAAAGAAGGAGAGGGGTATTTATAGGAGTTGGATTAAGAAGGTGATGCAAATAAATAAAGGTGAGGGGTTTTTTTGTAAAATTGAGGGATATGATATCACTCTTGGCCACTTGGCCGGTTGTAGTGATGGGGAAGGATTATAATATTAAGGAGGAAACTTTTTGGAAGGGAAACATTAAATGAAGAGAGAGAAGAAAGCATGTAATGATGTTTGCACATCATTAGAAACAAAGGAAATAAATGAGGAGCACTTGCGTTTCTTATTCACAAACGCAGCACACATCTGGCGTTTAGGCCAAAAAGGATTAAACGCAGGGATTAAAGCTGCGTTTAGGGAAGGCTGCGTTTCACAGAGGAGAGAGAAAATCATGATAATTGATGGGATTTGATCTGAAGTGCATTAAATGCGGAATGGGGAGGATCTACACAATAAATGCAGAATCCCAGGTTGGTGAGATCTGCGTTTGAGGAAGGAGAGAGAAAATGGGGAAAAGACAAAGTGGAATATGTGGGACAATCTCCTCGGTATCTGGGAAAACACCGGAATAGCCCAAAATTGAAGTAACTCGGAAAGTTTCCCAAAAATTCCCAAAAATCATAAATATTATAAAATGATTTTCGGTGAAATCGGTTTTCAGAAATTCAATTTCCTTTTCGAGATAAAAATCATAAGGTCAACCGTCAATCTCGGTATACGCCGGATTGGCCGGGTTTTGATAAAATCTAATAAATCCCAGAAAATGTATTTAGATAGAAAATATGATTTTAAGAAATAATGTCTAAAGGTACTTTTAGAAATTCCAAACCGTTTGTAAATTAAAAATCCGGGAATCGGTCAACGAAACTGGCCAATACCGGTTTTGAAGATTTTCAACTAATTCCGGAAAATTTCAAAAAATCATATAAAATCTAGAATATTGGAAAACGATGTTCAAAACTGAAATCGGTCAAATCGGAATGCCAGAATGTCCAAACCGAGCAATACTCTGGGATCGGGCCTTCGGTTCAAACTAAGGTTGACTCCGAATCCACGAATCCAAATCAAGACAAAACGATCATGTAAACATGCATAATACAAAATAAATACGGGAAGTAAATCGAAAAATACGATCGATAAATCTGAATACGCAACTAAGTACGTATTCTGGGAGCGGGGTGTTACAGTTTAGGTTAGTGTTCTTCTTCTTCTTCTTCCTTTTCTATTTCTTTTAGATCTTGTAATAGGAGAGAGGGTGGTACATGTTTGAAAAGCAAGAGCACTTGTAATAGAAGATGACAATCTATGGAAGATTTTCTCTTTACCTATCTTTGTTTTCTTCTCTCTAATCCTTTTTACATGTTTAGTTAATCTTTTCTCTCATGGCAACTAACTACTAACCAGTAACTAGTTTAACTTATTCCTTGATAATCCACATGAATCTAATAGCCTCTACTTGGCCTTAGATTCATGGGTTTTCTTTCTTTTTCACTTTGTTTAGAAATATATCTAAAAAATCACGAATATATTCTTTTCTATGTTTGTCACTTCTTCGTGTTTCACCATACTTCTCTTTTCATTCTTTATTTTCTTTTCTTTTTATTCTTTCAAACATTGAGGAACCGTTAACATACACGTGAACATACCGTGTAAGCTTCTATCACATCCCGTCCTTATAGATTCGACTCATTTTAACATCTATGCTATAACGGAAGTATCGAGGAAGCCAAAGCACACACACTTTCAATCTTGATTTCAAAACATATACATTTTGTGCGCGATTTTTCTCCGATCACCAATAATCTCCCCCTTTTTGATGATGACAAAACTCATAAAGTTATGTATGCATTGATTAAAGATAAGCTTCATAAAAGCTCCCCCTTAACTCATGCATAACAAATAAACATAAAGATTTTTAATGAAGGCACATAAATTATATGTATAAACAACAATAAACATGCATATATAAACTAATATAAACTCTCTTAATTCTTCTCCCCCTTTTTGTCAATTCATCAACAAAGGGGTGAAGACAAATAAACAATAAAGATGTATATGCGATATACATTCATGAAGAGGAGAGATGTTAAGTTAGCTCCCCCTGCATGCATATATTACATGGAGAAGGGATGATTAGATCCTAACCTACATAAAGTATAATATACAATGTATAAGCGAAAATGTTAAGCTCCTCCTGCACACGTGTATCACTTAAAGAAGAGAGGTCAAACCCCTCATGTAAGATACACTCGACATGAATCTATATATAGAGAAGATGTTAAGCTCCCCTTGCATATAGGCAATACATATCAAAATTTTTTAAAAAATTGATAATACATAAAATAAAATTTGAAATTTCTTGAAGTCGATAAATAGATTTTGATATCAATAATAAATTTTGATACCAATTGTAATTGTAAGTAATTTGTAAGTTTTTTTTTGATACCAACCAATTGTAGGTAAAACATGAAATATTTTGCTACCAAACAAATACCAATTAAAATTAATGCAGAAGCTTGTGAGATACCAATAAACATTTAGAATTAAATTAAGCTTAGCATAAACCTTTTGTGCTTTAAAAATGTGTAAAGATATTGTAAAACAAGCACAATAAAAATCATATATATGTATGTATGAAAATATCACTTGAAATTTGGTCCATACATATATAGAAAACACATATGAGTGTACAAAAATGAAATAACATGAAGATCATGTGTATAACTCATAACTACCACCCTTTCTTACACATGATAAAAGATAGTCATTAAGGCATACAAGGCATAGTCTCCCAACCATCCGTCCTTGGATGGTAGGGTTTTTTAAAAGTAGGATAAATAATTTTAACATATTTGAAAAACTCTACCAAATTGAAGAATAACGAAACTACTTTTATGATAATTTTGAAAACTAGTACGAAGTTCTTCAAGTAAGGAACAAAAAACAAATGTATCCATAAATATGAAAATTACACGAGAATCGATACTCAAAAAGTGGTAAAGTATATATTTTCTCATGAATCATGAGTAAACAAGATATATTAAGTGTAGGAATTATCTAATGAATAAAATCATGGAGTTAGGCAATGAAGCTCATATGAAAGTTCTATTACAAACAAAAAAAAATCATCAAAACATAAAAACTAAATAAGCTTCAAGGTATATGTATGTTTTATCGAAACTAAAAGTAAAGTATACATACATATCTCAAACACAAACGAGTTCATCAAAGAATTTTGCATGAAAGCAAGTGACTCAAGTATGTACATGTATATCTATTAGTTTTAGACAAAAATAACATATGCATGAAGCTAAACATATACAAAAATAGGGAAAACAAGTGTAAATGAAAGAATCATCAAAACTAAATTATACATTTACATGTAATGAGTACAAATGAGTAATGAAGTACAAACATATAGTAATCAAGTATAGCTCACTACTTATACAACTATAAATACAAGTTTTAGCGAAACTACATCTAAACAAGTAATCACCACATGAAGCATAAAAAAAACATGATCATTAGACTAAATGCATGTGTTTTAGAACTAGTATATACATAATAATTAAACAATAGTGAGAACAAAAAAATATGAATTCATGTGAACATCAGTGTATTTCAAAGACTATCTATGCATATCACATATCTAATAACATTGCATTTAATATAATAAACAATAAAACCACAATATGCCAAAAAATTATCAATGTAAAAGCATGTAAACTAAAATAAAAGTTTAGAGATAGTTACCAAACCATATGAACTATTCTCTAAGTCTTCAAACCATGGAGGTTCTCCTACCAAACTTCCTTGATACTAATGCATTAATTTAGTATGTCCATCTAACTCATGCATCCACCACCAAGGCACCATTCCTCTCATGTTATGTGAGAGCCCACACCTACATCAAATATAGAGGTGAGAATTTTGGTACCCGTATCTTTTTGGGTCAATTGGGGTTAGTAACAATTGGAACCTAAACTTTTTTATTTGCAAAATTTATAAAATTTATTCTATCAAAGCAAAATCTTGCAAGATGGCCTTTGCGACCACAATATGTACATGCGTACACTCTATCATGCATATGAAAATGGGTGTGAGCATGATGTGCATGTGATGTCTGCCATGTAGGGTATGGATGAATGTATGAAACTTATTTCTTGCGAAATATAGATTCCAGTTTAGAGTGGTTAAATGCACATTAGCTTAAAGTGAAGCCCAAACAATCATTTTTCTCTTCACAATACAAATATCATTATTAATTTTTGATGAAGAGACATGAGCATGAGAATCAACAATCTATTTCTTTTCAAAAATATTTTCTTTTTCTTTTAAAATAATTTT
This sequence comes from Agave tequilana, assembly GCA_038442645.1. NCBI lineage: Eukaryota > Viridiplantae > Streptophyta > Magnoliopsida > Asparagales > Asparagaceae > Agave > Agave tequilana. Next base: position 70,622 of record JAVJIF010012755.1, on the reverse strand, counting down.
CTTTTCCAAAGAGTTATTTTCTTTCAAAACAATCTCTTTTTCTTTTTCCACCAAAATAATCTTATTTTTCAATGAATTATTTTCTTCACGAATGTCATTTAATTTTGAAAACAAGGAAATATTCTCCTTTTTCAAAAATTTATTTTCTTTTTAAACACATACATATTTATTTTTAAAAGAATTATTTTCTTTTAATAAAGAAGTGTTTTTCTTCTTCAAATTATCATTTTTAATTTTTAATAAATCATATTTTTCAAGGAATTTTTGACAAAAAGATGCAAGCTCGTCATAAGGCATGTCGCTATCTTCTTCTAATTCAGATTCAGAATTTACCTCAAGGGTGTTATCCCCTTGGACCATGTAGCACATGTTGGAAGCATCACTTCCATCATCTAAGTCACTCTCTTTTTGTTTGGCAATTGTTCCCCAAGAAAGCAAATAATATTCCATACTACAAAAGCCGACTCAATGTTAGACACCCTAGATAAACAATCATCATTTAGGGTACTCTTCATAGCATGGATGGCTTTTATGTTAGCCTCAAGACCATTAATAAAGTATGAATTCTTAATAGTGGCAAAATAGACATGAATCCCTAGGGCTTTAAGATACATATACATCTTAACTTTCCATGTTTGGAGATTAAGAACGTCAAACATGGGAGGTTTCATGAAATCCATGAGTGCGTGTGTAAACAAAATATTGTGGTTAGCTAAGATAGGATCTTTAACTCAAGGTTGTACCCAAATCAAGAGCACCAAGCTCTGATACTAATTATAGGTCACCTAGAGGGGGTGAATAAGTGACAAGCTAATCTAATACAAACTAATACGGAATTAAACTATTTTGTGCAAACTAAAAACAACAAGCTAACACACAACAATAACCAAAGTGTGTAGCTGAATTCCCGATGAAGAGCTCTGGACTATCTCCTCAAGATTTCTCTAGATTAAGAGCTGAGGTACCATTATGGCTCTCTTAGTTGAATACAAGTGTGAGCAAATAATCACAAACATATATCAATTAAGCACAAGAAAATTTCAAGCAAGTAAAAAGATATAAACAATAAGCACATGCAAGATCTAAAGACAAGTGAGAGAGAGAGATGAGCAATCGCAAACATGGGAGATTTATTTCAAGGTTCGAGCACACTTGCTCTACGTCCCCGCCTTCAACACTATGAAGGATTTCTGCTAGAATTGATCCCTCAAGATCATTTGGTGCCGCAACACCTACAATGAGCTCACACTAGAACTCTTGACTCACAAGTCCCTCACTTGTTCCCGCAAGAACAACACACGCAAGCACACTAGCTTGCTGAGGTCGTACCTTTACACCGAGCTCCCACAAGAATTTTTCACAATACGAACCTGCAAGTTTGCCTCCTCAAATACAAAGATGAACACTTAGTGATCGCAATGATCATAAACAATCTCTCTAGGTGATCTTAAAAGATCATAAACAAATTTTCTCATAAACAGATTCTAAGGATAGATTTTGAATTGATTGCTCAAGTGTGAGAAAATAAAGTATTTTGGAAAAGAAAATACAAAGAAAACACTTGAGAAAAACTCTAGATAAGATATAGGAATTTTGAACAAAAACTAAAATCCCAAAACTTGTTTTCTTTTGATTTTCCAAGAACTTTGAAGCAAATAAAGATAGAAATTTTTGACTTAAAAACTTGTTGAAAACTTAGGAGAAGTAGGAAAAATTTGCTCTCCAAAATCTTGATGAAAATAGTTCAAGAGAGCCCCTATTTATAGGCTCTAAAGAATATAGCCGTTGGGGTCCTGAAAAGGTCAAATTGACCCGTCGGTCGATCGGCCGGTCGATCGGCCAACGGTCATATTTCTGACCGTTGAGCCACCGGTCGACCGCCCTAGGCAAAATCGCCTACCGGTCGACCGAGCCTAAAGACACTCAGCCTTGTCGGTCGACTGGCCCTACCAGAGAGTTGGGTAGATACAGTCGGTCGACCGCCCGGTCGACCGGCCTTATAGGTAAGGCCTTGTGCACATCCTTGTAGCCTTGTTCACATCCTTGTGCACATCGGTTGACCGACCGGTCGACCCACCTCTGGTTCAGTCGACCGGCTGGTCAACCGCCAGCAGGCTTAGGCTAGGGTTGAAGGGTTTGAAACTTGGTATTTTAATATCCTATAAAATCTCATTAAATTCACAAAAATCAGTTCATTGAAATACTTTAAAATTAAAATATGTGTGATCAAAATCAACACATATTACAAATAAGTTGAACTATTTTTGTGATATAAAAATTTAACTTTAAACAAAAACCGGTATTTTTCAAAATCAATCTTCAATTTAAAAACGATTTTTCTAAAACTTCAAATACAAAAATAGAATATTTTAAACACTTTGAAGCTTGGAGTGTATGAATATGATCCAATACACATATAAGATGAAATATCTATGTTTTTGGCAATTAAGCTCTAAACAGAGTTTTGATTTAAACAAAACTTAAACACATGGTATAGAAATATCAAATAAGTTTTTTTAAATATTGAACCATCAATGTGTATGGATGAGATCCAAAACACATATAAAATATGTGAACTTGCTTTGATGAACTCTGTTCATGAAACATAAAGATATCTTCTTCGAAGCTCAAAACCAAAACGGTATTTTCTAAATCAAAATTATTCTAATGAAAACATATATAAATTTTGTGTGTGTGTATATATGAGCTTGAGCAATTCACAACTAATCTATCCTTTATATTTTGTCTAAAAATATAAAATCTTAACACTTACGAACATGACACAAGTCTTGAAAATCTTCTTCTTCATCTTGACTTGGTCCAAACATTGATCCAAAGAACTAGACTCCTCTTGAGTACTTGATGCGATCTTGAAGCGCGAGCTCTTGAATCAAACGTGCTAGCTTCAAACTTGACTTTGAATCTTTCATTGAAGCTACACCCGTCTAAGATCTTGACCAAATTCTAAAACTAAATAAGCACAAGATCATTAGTACTATAACTACATGAGTTAATCATCATCAAAATTAGAGTTATAGGCCTTTGCGCCAACAGAAATAGCCATTAAAAATGAATCTGGAATGACTTAGATGAGAAAATAGCAGTTGAAGGGCAAAATAAGCAAGTTGACTACTTGACAGTCGACAACTAACATATGCATGCTGACAAACATGGCTTCAATGGTTAGAGTTTTCAAAAATTGCACAAGGACAATCGACAACTATACTTGGATGTCGACAGGCTGAGTAGCTCTGCACATAGGCAAACGTAGCACTCAATTTTGAAGGTCAAAATGTTGGAATATAGAAATTACTATGTTATAAAAAAATTGTAGATATTTAAGTTATCTTTCTAATAAAATAAGAGATCACATGAATCATAGATTGGGTTAGAAAATTATGATCAAAATACTAAAGGGTGTCAAACTAAATCTGTAAAAAATATTTTTAGCACATGGGCTGATTTAAAACAAGTATTTGACACCTTAAACATTAGACTTTAGAAATGACTATTTAATAAGTTATTGTATCCCTTTAAATTAACTTTATAATGAAACTTGAATAACATCATCAGAGATCAGAGTAGAAAGTTATGGCCAAAAAACTTGACAGGTGTCAGTGCAGAACTGTTGCAGACAGCTAGCTATCGATAACAATACAACAGTTGTCGACAGACTGAGCTCACTGAGCTCTCTGTTCAGTTTCTTGTCAACAGCTAGACTCTAGTTGTCTACACTGAGCCATGTTTGCTCATTTGTGCATATGTATCAGCAGTCGACAGCCATAAGCTAGTTGTCGACTGTCCTGATAATTTGGATAGTATTTTAAACATATTTTGAAATCTAAATATATTTTTGTAAAATCCACAAAAATAAGTTCTAGTACATATAATTAAGAAACAATATGTATCAATGAAAATCAACACATCATTCAACATTTGAGATGTTTTAAATTCATTTTTGAAAATAAAAACTAAAACTATGAACTTACACTTATGCAAACAAATTTTTCTAAACATGCATAAAATACAAAAAGTAAGTTTTAAAATGATTCAATCAAGCTCTAATCTATGAGGACAAGTCCAATACACCAATAAATCAATATAAATTGTTTTTGAGAAATAAACTCAATTTATTGAAACACTTTAAACACAAATTTATTTTCAATGAAACTCAATAAACCAATATAAAAACTTGTGTGTGAGCTTGTGCATTCAAATTAAATCTAAACTTTACAAAACTTTTAAACACTTGCAAACTTTTTAACATCTTCTTATTGATCATCTTTTTCATCTTGACTTGATCCAAACACTTGATTTCTTTGACCTTGACTCCTTCTTGAGTGCTTGATATAATTTTTGTGGTTGATCTCTCGAGTCAACACTTGTTATCTTCAAAACTTGATTTTAAGTCTTTTGTTGAAGTTAAATAAACTTACTATGATCTTTATTTAGCATGTCACTTAAATATCACAAGATCATTAGTAGTATAATGATATGAGTTAATTATCATCAAAACTAGTATGATGAGCCTTTGGGCTAATATAAGCTCCTCCTGCAGAGTCAATGAGAGATCCTTCTCAGGCCCCTTCTGAGGTAAGCTTGAAGGAGTTGCCAATTACCCCACGCCAGGATATGTTGGCCCAAGGTTACAATCACCTGGTTGTTGAGTTTTGATGATTACAAAACATATATAGTTATTTGTACTAATCATATTTTAGTGTTTAAGTGTGTTTCAGGGTTTAAGGATTCAAGATTTCTTCTTCCCTAAAGGAAGGTATTTTTGACTCAAGTTGATTCATTTCGGGTTCAAGGATTCAAGCTATTCAACATCACATATGGAGAAGCCCATTTGAAAGCCTTGTAGTCACCAAGAACCATTGTAAGAATTAGTTTGTTAAAAAATGAGGTTATGATAAGTTGGCTCGAGAAAACACACACACTCTTTCATTTTTCAAAATACGGTTTTGTTTTGGTTAATTGATTTAGGTGCATGTCTTGTTTGATATACATGACTCAAAATATTTATATTTTTACCTCTTGTTTATATCATGTATACCAACCCTTATAGCATGCTACTTAATCATATAGCCTTTCAAAATTATTTTAAAAATTCTTCTAAGTTCAAATTTTTCCTATAAAATACTATTTCAGGCCCTACAGTCGACTAGGCGGTCGACCGCAACTATTTCAGGTCTGATCGGTTGACCGCACCGGTCGACCGGGCCTTGTGACTTTGGTGTGTACGTTTGTGCACGTCTGCCGGTCGACCGGACCGGTCGACCGACTGACTGACCCTTGCTCTCGGGTTTTGTCGGTCGACCGGGCCAGTCGACCGACAGAACAAATATCTATTTTTGTTTAGACTCTGGTCGACCGACCGGTCGACCGTGTCCAACCGGTAGTTTGCCAGATGGACTGCCGGTCGACCGGGCCGGTCGACCGACAGCCGCTAATAGCCCCAATGACTAGTTTTTGAAAACTGGTTTTCTGTTTTGATGTTGATAGATCATTCAGCTATTCCTGATTTCCTGAGGCTAATTCCTGAGCTACTAACCTAGTTTAAATGATGATTTGCTCATGGCAAATCCCTATAAATAGATGGCATTGGTCCCTTATTAAATTCAAGAAAAATTTCTATTATTTTCAAGTTTCCAAAAGAAAGAAAAGTTTTTCAAAGCTCTCTCTTCCTAAGTGCATTCTTGGTTAAAGTTTTTCAGTGGTTTTCAAACTTTTTCTTACTCTTTACAACTGAATTTTTCTCACTTCACTTCTTGAGCCAAAAATCATTCCCATTCTATAAGGAGTTGTAAGAGAGACGTTTGTGGTCCTTTTTGATCACCTTGTTACTTGTAGTTCTTTGTGTTGAGATCCCTCTTGTGTAGAGGTTGGATTGGTGGGAGTTCGGTACTCCGGTCTTGTGTAGACCTCTTGTAATTCCCTTTGCGAATTTAGTGGAAATCCTTCACGGTGGTGAAGGCGGGGACGTAGAGTGGTGGCTCGAATCTCGTAACAAATTCCTTATGTTTGCGATTGTTTCCTTATTGCTTTTCACTGCTTTACATTTCTATCTTGTGATATCTCTTGCTTGCACTTCTTTATTGCACACATTTCATTCACTTGTATTTTTCGGTCTTTACTCATCTCAACAAGAAAGCAATTATGCGCCTCAACTCATAATCTAGAGGAATCACAGAGAAGTTCTAGAGCCCTTCACGGGGAATTCAGCTTCAATTTCTTATTTTGAGTGACCAGTTGCATCATACATACATACTTGTTTAAAAAGATCATTAGATTAGCATTAACACCTATTCACCCCCCTCTAGGTATTTTTCAATTGGTATCAGAGCTTTGGTCTCTAGGCTCTTGGCTTAACATCCTTAGAGAGATCCTATATTGCTAATCACTATATTCATTTTTCATCCTCATACACTTAGTAAAAATGGCCGAAGGAATTAAGACCCCACCCAAGTTTGATGGCCTTAACTTTCCCATATGGAAGGTTAAGATGACCGTGTTTTTGCAATCCTTAGGGAGCCGGGTTACAAAGACAGTGACCAAACCTTTTAGTGCAACCCTTGGTGATGAGGACACTTGGTCGATATTGCCACGAAAGAGTTTGATGCTAATATTAGGGCACACTGTGCCTTGCTTCAAACTCTTAATGACGATGATATTTCTAGAGTCATTCATTGCAAATCCGCACATGAGATTTAGACTCACTTACTTGTCACTCGTGAGGGAACTTCACAAGTAAAGAGGGCAAACATCGACCTTCTTCGTTCCTAATATGAAAATTTTTCTATGCAAGAGAATGAAACCATAGATGATATGGTTACTAAATTTACAAAGATTACTAATGGACTTTCTTCTTTAGGTGACGGCATTGACAACGACCAAAAAGTGAGGAAGATCATCCGTGCACTCACTCCATCTTAGAAAGTGAAAGCCACAACTTTGAAGGAACTCAATGACAAGGAAGAAATGGTGCTTATCGGTCTCATTGGGAATCTCAAGACCCATGAGATGGAAAGAAAAGTAAGAGAAGAGATGGCTCCTCCCAAGAAGAAAGCTATTGCCTTCAAGAGTTCTTTCACCTACTCCGACGAGGATGATGAAGAAGAGGATGATGAAGATCTTTCTCTTCTTGTAAAGAACGTTCGGAGAATGTACAACAAGGCAAAGTTTCAAAATAGAAGGAGATGGCAAGGTAAAGAAGAGAAGAAAATCATTTGCTTTAATTGCCGAAAGCCGGGTCACAGTGTGGCGGAATGTCCGAAAAACAAAGGCAAACCCTCCACCTCCAAGAAGCCATACAAAAAGAAAGCTTTAAAGGCTACTTGGGATTCGGAGAGTGAATCTGATGAAGAAGTCGACACCGCCAACATGTGCTTCATGGCAAATGAAAGCACAAATAAGGTAACTCCCGATACTTTCATTGATTGTGAACTATCTATAAATGAACTAGGAGAAGCTTTTGAAGAACTATCTCATAATTATGATTTTCTTAAAAAGATATACTTGAAAATGAAAAAGGAAAATGAATCACTCAACCACAAAGTTTTCATTCTCATAAAAGAAAAGATGAATTGTTTTCAACTCTCTCTTCTACTCAAAAGGATTTTGATGACTATAAGATTTCTTGCAAAGGTAAATTTTCACAAATTGATGAAAATGAGATTTCTTTGCTAAAGAAGAAAATTGATTCATTAGGAGTAGTTTTGAAGAAATGTGAATTTGATAAAACTAGACTAGAGGCTATGTTTCCTAAGAAACTTGCCCCAAAGAATCATTCACATGCTACTCATACTCATGTTCATAAATCACAACCTTTACATCATGCCAAGCACCCTAAACATGCCCACACTCCACACACTCATCATGCATTTATGTATGGTAAAGTTTATGCATGCACATATTGTGGTCGTAAAGGTCATTTGGTTAAATTTTGCTATGATAGGATAAATGCGTCGCATAATCATATTTGGGTTCGGAATACTAACATTCAAGGACCCAAAAAAGTTTGGGTACCAAAGTCAACAAATTTGTTAAATGATGTAGGTACATTCCAAAGTCCAATGACGTAAGGAGTGGTGGTATCTTGATAGTGGTTGCTCAAGGCACATGACTTGGGATATCAACAACTTTGCAACCCTATCAAGATACCATGAAGGTGGCATCGTCACCTTCAGAGATGATGCCAAAGGAAAGATCATTGGTATTGATAATGTTAAACTTGGTACATCTCCCTTAATAGAAAATGTTGTTTAGTTGATGACCTCAAGCATAATCTCTTGAGTGTGAGTTAACTTTGTGACAAAGGTTTTGATATTATTTTTGATGACCTAGCATGTAGAGTTATTGATAGACAATCCAATACATGTATATTTTCGGATTTCGTGAAAACAATGTATACATGATTGACATGTCTAATATGCTATGCAATGCTACTTGTTTGAAAGCCCTCGATGATGACTCTTGGTTGTGGCATAGGAGATTAGGCCACATTTCTTTTGACCATCTATGTAGATTAAACAACAAGAAAATGGTGAAAGGTATTCCTTACTTGAAATTTGAAAAGGACCGCATTTGCTATGTGCGCCAACTTGGGAAACTAACCAAGTTCTCTTTCAAGTCAATCAAGGATATCATGACATCATGACCTTTGGAGTTGATCCATATGGATTTGTTTGGTCTTACACAAACCAAAAGTCTAAGTGGGAATCATTTTGCTTTTGTTTTAGTTGATGATTTCTCGCGTTTTACTTGAGTTTTCTTCTTAGAACACAAAAATTAAGCCTTTTCATATTTTAAGCCTTTAAGAAAAGAGTTGAAAAGGAAAAAAGATTCTTCTATTTTAAGAATAAGAAGTGATAGAGTGGTGAATTCAATAACCAACCCTTTACCACTTTTTGTGAAGAACATGGAATTAAGCATGAACTATCTTGTCCTAGAACTCCACAACAAAAAGGAGTCGTTGAGAGGAAAAATCGTACATTACAAGAGATGGCTAGGACAATGATAAATGGGTACGGTCTCCCTCATTATCTATGGGCCGAGGCCGTTAACACATCTTGCTACATATCGAATAGAGTTTTCTTATGCAAAAACACTTCTAAAACATCTATTGAGATTTATTTTTCTAGAAAGTCAAATGTTTCATACTTTAAAGTTTTAGTTGTAAATGTTTTGTTTTGAATACTAAAGATAATTTAGGTAAATTGATGCAAAGTCTTATGAAGCAATTTTTGTTGGTTACTCTAACACTAGTAAAACTTATAGAGTTTCAATAAGTCATCATTGACTATTGAAGAATCTATACATGTAAAGTTTGAGAAATCTAATGTGTTGTTGAGAATGTTGTAGAAATAGATTCCCAAAATGAAGACATGGAGAAAATTTCTTTGAAGGACTCACCTACTCCTGAAGACATGCCAAAGGGTGATGAAGAAAATGAAGTTCAAGAAGTTGAAGTGGAGACTACTCAACCACTTTCAAAAGATTGGAGATTCAATCCACATCATCCCAAGGATTTTATTATAGGTGAAGTATCAAAAGGGGTAACTACTCGTTCTAAACTTTATGATCTTTGTGAGCACTATGCATTTATTTCTCACTTTGAACCAAAGAACATCCTCGAAGCCGAGGGCGACTCATAATTGGTTGCTAGCCATGCAAGATGAGCTCAATCAATTCGAGCACAACCAAGTTTGGCATCTTGTTCCTAGGCCCCACGATAGACCAACAATTGGTACTAAGTGGATCTTTAAGAACAAGTTGGATGAGTCGGGAAATGTTGTTAGGAATAAAGCTAGGTTAGTGGCCCAAGGTTATACTCAAGTCGAAGGTATCGATTTTGAGAAAACCTTTGTACCCGTAGCACGGCTTGAAGCCATACGGATGACACTTGCATTTGCTTCTTATAAAGATTTTAAACTTTTTCAAATGGATGTAAAGAGTGCTTTCTTAAATGGATTTATTGAAGAGGAGGTGTATGTTGAACAACCCCCGAGTTTGTTGATTCTACACATCCAGATTTTATTTTCAAACTTGACAAAGCTCTTTATGGTTTAAAACAAGCCCCTAGGGCTTGGTATGAAAGACTTTCTTCATTTCTTATTTCTACTGGTTTTAATAAAGGAAAAATAGATACTACTTTGTTTACTAAACATGTTGAAAATGATATACTTATAGTTCAAATATATGTTGATGATATCATATTTGGTTCTACTAATGAAAATCTTTACAAAGCTTTTGAATCATGCATGAAGGAGGAATTTGAGATGACTATGATGGGCGAGCTTAACTACTTCCTTGGTCTCCAAATCAAGCAAAAGAAGAATGGGATTTTCATCAATCAAGCCAAGTACACGAAGGAACTTATCAAGAGATTTGGGCTTAAAGGGGCTAAGACAAGTAAAACTCCCATGGCTACCACCATAAAGCTTGACAAGGATGAACAAGATACAAGTGTAGACATTAAGCTTTATCGTAGCATGATTGGTAGCTTGTTGTATTTAACGGCTAGTAGGCCGGACATTATGTTTTATGTATGTCTTTGTGCTCGATTTCAATCGTGTCCTAAAGAGTCCCATTTGATTGCGGTAAAACGTATTATTAGATACCTTAAGGGCACAATTGAAATGGGTTTGTGGTATCCGAAGACCGGACAATTTTTCATGACGAGTTTTTCGGATGCCGACTATGCGGGTTGTAGAGTGGATAGGAAGAGTACAAGTGGAACATGTCAATTTCTTCATAATTGTCTTATTTCATGGTCTTCCAAGAAGCAAAATCCGATAGTCCTCTCAGCCGCCGAGGCGGAGTATGTTGCGGCCGGGCTTGTTGCGCACAAGTCCTTTGGATGAAACATACTCTCCTTGACTATGATTTGCATTTTGACCATATTAAGATATTTTGTGATAATACTAGTACTATTCATATGACTAAAAATGCAAATCAACATAGTAAAACTAAGCACATTGACATTCGGTATCACTTTCTTAGAGATCATTATGAGAAAGGTGATATTGACATTGATTATGTTTCTACTGATTTTCAACTTGCCGATATTTTTACAAAACCACTAGACTATACTAGATTTTCTTCTATTTGTGGAGAATTAAATGTTTGTGTTATGGAATCATGAAATTTTTTTTAACAATGTTTACCCTTTTTGATGTATGACAAAAAGGGGGAAACAAAGTTAGTTTATGAGTTATGAGTTTTGAGGTATGAGTTTATGTGTTTTACGTTTTGAGTTATTGTTTGTTGAAGCTATATGTTTTGAATTCTTATGTCTTTTTATTTATGCCAAATTCTTGTTTTTACTATTCATTCATGTATATAGCCATTCATATATAGCATGTTTTGAGGGGGAGCTTCCAAACTCCTTTCTCATTTTTCCCATTTTTTAAAAAAATAAATCATATGTTTTGTCATCATCAAAAAGGGGGAGATTGTTGGCCCAAGGTTACAATCACCCGGTTGTTGAGTTTTGATGATTACAAAACATATATAGTTATTTGTACTAATCATATTTTAGTGTTTAAGTGTGTTTCAGTATTTCTAAGGATTCAAGATTTCCTCTTCCCTAAAAGAAGGTATTTTTGACTCAAGTTGATTCATTTCGGGTTCAAGGATTCAAGCTATTCAACATCACATATGGAGAAGCCCATTTGAAGACCTTGTAGTCACCTAGAACCATTGTAAGAATTAGTTTGTTAAAGAATGAGGTTATGATAAGTTGGCTCAAGAAAACACACATACTCTTTCATTTTTCAAAATACGGTTTTGTTTTGGTTAATTGATTTAGGTGCATGTCTTGTTTGATATACATGACTCAAAATATTTTATATTTTACCTCTTGTTTATATCATGTATACCAACCCTTATAGCATGCTACTTAATCATATAGCCTTTCAAAATTATTTTAAAAATTCTTCTAAGTTCAATTTTTTCCTATAAAAATACTGTTTCAGGCCCTACGGTCGACCGCAACTATTTCAGGCCTGATCGGTCGACCGGGCCTTGTGACTTTGGCGTGCATGTTTGTGCACGTCTGCCAGTCGACCGGACCGGTCGACCGACTGACCCTTTCTCTCGGGTTTTGTCGGTCGACCGGGCCAGTCGACCGACAGAACAAATATCTGTTTTTGTTTAGACTCTGGTCGACCGATCGGTCGACCGTGTCCAACGGCTAGTTTTCCAGATGGACTGCCGGTCGACCGGGCTGGTCGACCGACAGCCGCCAATAGCCCTAACGGCTAGTTTTTGAAAACTAGTTTTCTGTTTTGATGTTGATAGATCATTCAGCTATTCCTGAATTTCCTGAGGCTAATTCCTGACCTACTAACCTAGTTTAAATGATGATTTGCTTATGGCAAATCCCTATAAATAGATGGCATTGGTCCCTTGTTAAATTCAAGAAAAATTCTATTATTTTCAAGTTTCCAAAAGAAAGAAAAGTTTTCAAAGCTCTCTCTTTCTAAGTGCATTCTTGGTTAAAGTTTTTCAGTAGTTTTCAAGCTTTTTCTTACTCTTTACAACTAAATTTTTCTCACTTCACTTCTTGAGCCAAAAATCATTCCCATTCTATAAGGAGTTGTAAGAGAGAAGTTTGTGGTCCTTTTTGATCACCTTGTTACTTGTAGTTCTTTATGTTGAGATCCCTCTTGTGTAGAGATTGGATTGATGGGAGTTCGGTACTTCGGTCTTGTGTAGACCTCTTGTAATTTCCTTTGCAGATTTAGTGAAAATCATTCACGGTGGTGAAGGGGGGACGTAGAGCGGTGGCTCGAACCTCGTAACAAATTCCTTATGTTTGCGATTGGTTTCCTTATTGCTTTTCATTGCTTTACATTTCTATCTTGTGATATCTCTTGCTTGCACTTCTTTATTTGCACACATTTCATTCACTTGCATTTTTCGGTCTTTACTCATCTCAACAAGAAAGCAATTACGCGCCTCAACTCATAATCTAGAGGAATCAAAGAGAAGTTCTAGATCCCTTCACGGAGAATTCGGCTTCAATTTCTTGTTTTGAGTGACCGGTTGCATCATACATACATACTTGTTTAAAAAGATCATTAGATTAGTATTAACACCTATTCACCCCCCCCCCTCTAGGTGTTTTTCAGGATATTCCCTCATATCTGGATCAAGGGTACTGTGATCGGGGCGTTGCCAGCCTTTCTTCCCCCGGGCAAGGACCGTCTCGGGGAGATGCCTAGGCATTCCTCCTTGTGCCAGCGCCTCGGCAAGGAAGAGAGTACCCTCCTCTAGGTCTTTTCTTCAAGCTGGATGACATCCTTATTCCATTTTCAGGGCAATCGGTGTCTACTAAGGTGCCCGAGGAGCATCAATAGCATCCTGTTATCCCCATTGAAGTCGACACTTCATCCATTTCGGATGCCGAGATTGTTAGTTTCTAGGATCAATCTGACAACTAATCAATATCACCGAAATATCACTGATCTAATTAGTCAGGTCGGTGAATATCAGGTGGGAGGTTTTTCGTTCAATAGAATGTTCCTTAATTAAAGAACCACCTTTCAATTACCTTCCTTGGTTAAACACCAATTAGACTAGTATAAGTCAGTCTCATTATACTAAATATCAGTATAACCCCTGTATAAATAAAATTAATTCACTTATACAGTACTTGGAGTAAGGTACGCTTATACTGAATCTCCTTAAGACAATTATATTTGCTAATGGGTTACTGGACGCTGGTCTCCCAAGATACAACACTCCTTCACGGTATTTGAATAGCACTATCAAATTACCGTACGGTCGAACCGTAGTTAACTAGTACCTTCACAGGATAATTGAAGCAGCAGAACCAAGACAAATTTCAGGGAGAATATTTGTCTTTACTTTGGAGGAGCACCCACTGGAGAGAAAGGAGGAAGGTAGAAGAATATTCTTCTTTGGAAGTCACAGATTCAGACAACAATTTTCTTAAAAAATCTGTTGAAAGAGAAAGGAGGAAGGTAGAAGAATATTCTTCTTTGGAAGTCACAGATTCAGACAACAATTCTATTAAAGAATCTGTTGAATTTCTGAGCCTTTTTTTAGAATGAATTTTTCAGAATCTCTTAGAAGTCGCTCCGGAATTCGAGTTGCAGAATCCCCACTTCCTGTTGGAAGTCACTTCGAACTTGAGTTGCAGAAAATCCCACTTCGAGGGGTATAATGGTCCGAACCTAACTGTTGCAACGGTATGTTTCTGACAGCAACCGCCCAACTGTTCGCGGTAACCCATACCCGTGAGACCCGGTTCAAAAAGAACCGGATCGGGTAGGGAACCCGAGCCCGGCACCGGCTCTGGTGCGCGCGGGCATGGTGTCCCCCTAATCGCTTGCGAAAACTCCAAGTACCCAAAGGGCATACCATTATTCCCATTTTTCTCTATTTAAATACTTCAAACTTTCATCCCATGACCAATGTGGGACTAAATGTTTTTAGCTACCTTTAGTCCGATTTTGACTTTGAATTAGGCAAACTTTAGGCTTGAATATTTCATTCATTCGTAGTCGGAATTGAACATGTGAATACATCATGTTCATCCCCAATGAAAGGAGAACACACTCCAACCATTATCCAATTAATTCAATGAATGGATCTCGCCGTAATTCAACTCAAATATTCACATTTATTCTTCATATTTCGCAACAGAGATAGCAAAGATGGTGGCCCATATCACCATGCTGGCTAAAGATGCTGAGGCTTTAGCCAAGTATTCTTTAGACATGCTAGCAGCTATCGGGGTTCGTGAGGCACACAAGGTAATCTATTATTGCTCCTTCTTGTTACCCCCACTTCTCTTTTTATTTCTAACACTTCATGCTTCCTGCAGCTTCTCAACTTGACCTCCGAGATCTCTCAGAGGTCGAAGGCTACCATTAAGGTGGGAAAGGAAGCCTTCAAGGAGCGAGACATCGCAATTTAAAAGGCCAATGAGCTTGCCTAGACATTTCAACAGCAGCAGGTCGAGCTGGGGGAATCAAAGAAGAAGTTGAATGAGGAGAATAGGCTATTTCAGGATGCTCTGAAGGCCGAGCAAGAAGCTCGCTTGAAGGCTAAGCAAGATCGCGTTGCGTTGGAGAGGCTGCAAGGGATGCTGGGGGAGGAGAAAAGGCAGCGCGAGTCCAGCTCGAAGAACGATCAAGATGCTCGCTTTAAGGCCAAGCTAGCACCGCGTTAGAGCGTGACCTGACCTCTGAAAAGGGCGTTCGAGCACAGGCGCTCCAACTCTAAGTTGAGCAACAACAAGCTATCGACGTGGAGGCGATCAAGTTGCAGGACTGGAAGGAGCACGTCTTGAGTTGGGTGGACACCTCAGACTACTATGCTTACTTTCCTGTGTCCTTTGCGAGACTCGATCACTTCAAGCATATGCTCTCCCTGCTCTTGCCACACCACGACCTTGACTTAGACGCCATCACGCTTGACGAAAAGGGCACAAGCGTATCTCGCTCTCAAGACCCTCCTGATGAGAGCAAGAGCCTGACTTCAACGTCGGTGATTTTCTTGCCGAGGACACCCGCGATGAGGACGCTAGCAGGGTTGTAATATCCCTATTCAATAATACATAAATTTAATATAAAATAATAATATCTCAATACAAATACCAAATATTAATAATAATAATTAGTAATGAATATACATTATATATAATAACAATAATTAATAATAATAATGAAATCAATTTAGAAATAATAATAAATATTGATTATATAAAAAATAAAATATAATAGTAAAATAAAATGCCGAAGTCTTTGTGTGTGTGAGCCCCACACACATATAATAAGAGGACGAACCCCAACGTCAGAATACAGAGTCTATCATTGTGTCGCATTAGCATGCAGTGTGAGTTATCAAATTTATTTTAACCCTTAATCAAAAACCCTTCAGCTTCCATCCGAAACAACAGATTTTGGAATTGATTGGGAAATTTACTTGCAGCTGCCTAAAACACCAAATAAATCACTGAAACTCGACCCATGGGCTTCTCTAGCGTCCCAATTATAACATGTTGGCCCAATAGGACAATCACTCTTTATTGTGATGATTCTAAAACTCATGTAATTTGTGATATTAATTTCTTAAAAGTGTTATAGCACACAAGTTTCTCCAGGGTGAGATATTCAGCTTCAAAAAGAGATATTGAGGCGTTAAAGGTTCAAGCATTGGAGCCAAGCTTAAAGAAGATAACTATTTAGAGAAATTCAGTTGAAGAGTTTGAAGAATGAATCTACTCTTGTACACAGTTTGTAAAACATTTAGTTTGTTAAATCTTAGTATAGAAAATTGATGCTCAAGAATGTGCGCAAACACAAAAGATTTTTTCAAAAAAATTTCATGTTATGGATTTATGTTTGAAAAATTAAGTTTAAATAATTTTTAATGGTATTTTAAAAATGTTTTTAACATACTTATTTTTACTTAATATATATTTAAAATAATATAGTTTATTATTTTTACAAAATATATTTTAAAAATATTGTTTATATTGTCCAGGTATAAGGACAGTCGACAGCCCTCTATAGCAGTCGAGTGCTGATACATGTGCATAAGTTGTAGATAACTCAGCTGTCGATCCTATATAGATGTCGATAGGTAAGTCCACCAGAGACTTACTCTGAGCTTAGTCTGTCTACAGTCAAGTATAGCTGTCGACAACTGGGTCAACAGAGACTAAGGATGTCTCAGTCTGTCGACAATCAGAGTCTGCTTTCGATAGTTATTGTGTTAGTTTTTGAAAAATCTGACTGTTGGAGCACATATATCGACAGGCCCATATAGCTGTCGACAGCTAGGGAGCCAAATTGCTAGTTTTGTCTCCCAACGGCTATTTTCTTATTCAAGCATGTCCAGATTCATTTCTAACGTGATTTTTATATTTTTAACATGTTTTTAGTATTTGAGTTTACTAGTTAAAGTCTTTACTCTTGTCATACAAATAGGAATGATTAGAGATTATTTCATACAAGTTTTACAACAAGTTTTACATCAAGAATTTCAAGCAAATTAAGTTTTTCTAAGTGTTCAAAGTTTCTTGTGCTTCTAAAGTCCTATTTCCTTCAGTCTTCTCACGCTTTTCTTGAGCCATCTTCTACTGTACTCTGAGCTATAAGGAAAAGTGTAAAAAGAGAATGTGATCGTATGTAGATCACCAAGTGATATATTCTTTGTTCTTAAGAGAGTTTCTCTTGAAAAGAGAGTAGTGAGATGGAGTTGTGGCTCCGGATTTTGTGAGATCGTGATAGAGTTGTAATTAAATTTGATTATAGTAGAATATTTCATTGCAGTGAAGGTAGGGACGTAAAGCAAGTAGCTCGAATCTCAGTAATAATTCTTTGTGTTTGCCATTGGCATCTCGTTTGATCTCTCAAAACTTTCACTCCTTTATTTATTGCAGTTATTAATATACTTAATTTTTATACTTGTTGCTTTGATTAACATTGCTATAGTATTTGAACTTTCTCTATTGTTTGAATTCTCTAAATATCAAGAAAGCAATTGTTCACATCAACTCTATTTTAAGAGGAATCACGAGAAGAAGTTTAAATCCCTTCGCCAGGTATACAGCTTCATTTATTGATAATTGAGATTGGCTGTGTTAGTTATTTGCAGTTGATTGTGATTGTTTTAATTTTCACTTAAATTTAGTGTATCACCTATTCACCCCTTCTAAGTGATTTCAATTGGTATCAGAGTTTGGACTCTTACTTGTAGGTTCATCTCCTAAGAGTGATCCTATTTGACTTATTACTTCAGTTGTTGCACATATGGCAGATAATGTCAAGATCCCACCCAAGTTTAAATTTGAAAAGTTAAGATGAGTATTTTCCTACAATTGTTAGGAAGCCGAGTAGCCAAGGCTATTACCAAGTCGTTTGTTGTCCCTAATGGTGATAAGGACACATGAACTGATATATCACTGTTAAGGAATTTGAAGTCAATGCTAAGCTCCATTATGCCCTATTGAAAGCACTCAATGATGATGATATTTATAGAGTGACAAATTACAAGTCTGCATGATGATGATATTTATAGAGTGATAAATTACAAGTCTGCCATGAGATTTGGAGTAATCTCATAATTACTCATAAGGGGACCTCTCAAGTAACGAAGGCTAAAATTGACTTATTGCATTCTCAATATGAGAACTTTAGTATGAATGATGATGAGACTATTGATAATATGATTACTCGTTTTACCAAGATAACTAATGATTTTTCTTCTCTAGGTGACTTCATTGATAATGATTAAAAGGTGAGAAGGGTGATTCGAGTGAAAAATCACCTAGAGGGGGTGAATAGATGATACAAAAATAAAGCGAAAATATAGAACATAATTAATCAACAACTAAAAAAATTAAATATTCAACAATAGACTTAGTACTTTAGATTATCTTAAGTATTAAGAAATGAAGTCGTATACCCGGTGAAGGGCTCTGAATTTCTCCTCATGATTTCTCTTAAAATAAGAGTTGAGGTACGTATTTACTTTCTTAATGTAGAGAGTTCAAACAATATTATTTTACAAGAATAATAACAAGTATATATACATATACACACACACACACATACACACACACACACACACATATAATGAAATAAATGAGAGAGAGTAAGAAAATGCCAGCCAATCGCAAACACAAGAAGTTTTTATCAAGGTTCAAGCCACTTGCTCTACGTTCTCGCCTTCACCGCAATGAAAGATTTCACTATAATTACTTTTGATTACAACTGAACTTGATCTCGTATGATTCGAAGCCACAACTCCAACTTACTACCCTCCTTCTAAGAGGAACTCTTGTAGAATAGAGATTAACAATACTTGATGATCATTGACTAGATCACAAACACTTTTCTTATACTTTCTTATAACATAGAGTAGCAGATTGATGGCCCAAGAAAAGTGAGAGAGAAAAGGAAAAATTGGGAAAAAAAATAGCACTGAAAATTTGAATAGAGATTTTGAACTTTTCACTTTTAAAACTTATTTTTCTTGTTATTCAGACCATATCTAAACACTCCTTTATATAGAAGAAGGTTAAAGACTTATTCTCAGCAAATCCTGACAATTAAAACATGATAAAAACCATTAAAATCATAAATAGCCATTGGGAATGAATCTGGACTAAATTGCAAAAGAAAATAGCTGTTATAGAGCAAAACAGGTATGTTTGACTGCTGACGATTGACCGGGCAGTCGACCGGCAAGGCTAGTGTGAAATAATTATTGTCGTCAGTCGACCGGCCGGAATGGCATTCTAAGTTCAGAGCAGAACTCAGTACTAGCCGTCGACCGAGCGGTCAACCGGCTAGTGCCAGCCAAAACTGGGACTAAGCCAGCGATCGATCGGGCTCTGAACCAAAGGCTAGTGCATAATTTTGTGCATGTCTAGTCAACCGAGCAATCGACCAGGAGAGCAGAGCCTTTGCTTTGCCTAGCGATCGACCATGTGGTCGACCGACAGTAGACCAAAAATAGAGAAATTTTGTTTTTAAAATCTTTTTGATAAACTTTTACAATATGATTAAAAAGTCTTTTGAAAAAGATAATAATAACTTGAAATTATTTTGTGTATATATATTTTTCAAAACATATATATATATATATATATATATCAAAATTTTTGTGTGTGTGATATCTTGAGCACCAATCAACTACACTAAACTTTAATAAAGTAAGAAATCTTACAGAAGAAAAATACAAGAATAGACTCGGTGTTCAAAAACTTCAAGTGGACGCCTTCAAATATTTTCTTTGAGCTAGAATCCAATTACTTGAATCTCCTTTTGAAGCTAAGACTTTCACTCTTGAAACCTATGTACTAAAAAGACTTTTTAAGATAATTAGTATTACAAGCTATATGAGTTTTAGAATCATCAAAATAAAGAGTGATTGTATCCTTAGGCCAACAATCTCTCCCTTTTTAATAATGATAAAACTCAAGAGTTATATAAACAAAATGTGAATGAAAGAGCTTCAAGAGAAGCTCTCCCTGAAATTATGCATTATAAAAAATTATAAATCGTAAAGCTCATCCTTTAAAACTCATGTATATATTAGAACTCATCCTTTAAGACTCATATATTAAATCATAAAACTCATTCTTTAATGTATTAAACTCATCCTTTGAAACTCATTATTAAAACTCATATATTTTTCTCAATTTTTTTGTCATACATCTAAAAGAGAAAAAAATTATATAGTAAATGATACCAATTGAAAATTTTGATCATCTTTACTAAAAAAATTTATGTAGAAATTTTAAAAATATAGATGTTAATTATTCATCATACAAACATTTAATTCTCCATAAATAAAAGTCAAACAATTAAAGTCAACAGGTTTTGTAAAGATATCGGCCAATTGAAAATCAGTAGAAATATAATCAATTTCAATATCACTTTTCTCATAATGATCTCTAAGAAAGTGATATCGAATTTTTATATGTTTGGTCATACTATGTTGATTTGCATTTTTGGTCATATAAATAGTATTAGTATTATCAAAATATATCTTAATATGATCATAATATAAATCATAATTTAGGAGAGTATGTCTCATCGAAAGAACTTGTGTACAACAAGCCCCGCAATAACATACTCTGGCTCGACGGTTGAGAGGGTAACAAAATTTTACTTCTTGAGACCATGAAATAAGACAATTTTCTAGAAACTGAAAAGTTTTACTAATGCTCTTTCTATCCACTCTACAACTGGCGTAGTCGACATCTGAACAACTCGTCGTGTTAAATTGTAAGATCTTTGGATATCATAAGGTCATACCAATAGTACCCTTAAGATATCTAATAATACATTTAACCGCTATTAGATGAGATTCTTTTAGATAAGATGAAATTTTAGCACAAAAACATATACTAAACATAATGTCCAGCCTACTAGCCGTCAATTAAAGTAAACTATCAATCATACTATGATATAATTTAATGTTAACATTTTTACCTTGTTTATCCTTATCAAGCTTGATTGTAGTAACCATTCGAGTCTTACTAAACTTCACGATCTCTAGCCTAAATTTCTTAATTAGTTTTTTGGTGTACTTGGTTTGATTTACGAAGATTCCATCGCTCCTTTGCTTGATTTGGAGTCCAAAGAAGTAGTTGAGCTCTCCCATCATACTCATTTCAAACTCATCCTTCATATAAGATTCAAAATCTTCACACAAATTTTCAAAATTTCATTAATAGAGCCAAAAATTATATCATTAACATAAATTTGAATAATTAAAATATCATTATAACATGCTTTGTAAAGAAAGTAGTATCTAGTTTACCTTTAACAAAATTCTTATTTTTAAGAAAACTACTAAGTCTTTCATACCAAGCTCTTAGAGCTTTAAACCATAAAGAGATTTATCTAACTTGAA
Organism: Agave tequilana; assembly: GCA_038442645.1. Lineage (NCBI taxonomy): Eukaryota > Viridiplantae > Streptophyta > Magnoliopsida > Asparagales > Asparagaceae > Agave > Agave tequilana. Next base: position 49,214 of record JAVJIF010012755.1, on the reverse strand, counting down.
CACATAGGGGCTGTTTGGATTCAAAGAAGTAGGCAGAAGGGGGGAAGTAGTAAGTAGGTTTTTTTCCTTTTGAAAAATGAGAATTTATGTGTTTTTTCGGTGTTTTGGTTGGTAGCTGGGAAGTGAAAGTGAAAAAATATATTGTGTTTTCTAGTATTTAGTTAGTAATGTGAAAGTAAAAGTGAAAAGGTTGACCACAAAGTTGACTGTAAATTATATTAAAAAAAATTAATTATGAAAAAAATTTGATTGTAATTAGAATGTAAGTAAATTTATATGACCACAAAATTAACTGTTTTGAGCTACAACTTGTTATAAATGAGATTTACAAGATCACAAAATTAACTGTAGCACCCTGGAAATGAGAAAATGGTTGTGTAAAAAGAAAAAGAGAAAAAGAAAAGGATTTTTTTTATTTTTTTGGTGTTTGGATGGACAACGAAAGTAGAAAATGACACTTCCCACTTTCCCACTTCCGCCCACTTCCTTGAAACCAAACAGCCCCATAGTTGGGATGCGTAGGATCAACAAACCTGGGGATTGTTCAATAATTTCTTTTTCTATAAATCCATTTAGAAAAGTATTCTTTACATCCATCTAATATAATTTAAAATCTTTATATGAGACATATGCAAGAGTCGCTCGGATGGCTTTGAGCCGTGCAACAAGTGCGAAAATTTTCTCAGAAGCGATTCCTTTGATTAGATTGTAATCTTTAGCTACTAATCTAGCCCTTTTTCTAATTATATTACCTGATTCATCTAGCTTTTTTTCTAAACACCCACTTGGTGCCAATAGTTGATTTACCTTGGGGTCTAGGACAAGTCTCCATGTTTGGTTACGCTCGAATTGATTGAGCTCCTCTTACATGGCAAGTAACTAATAGGAGTCTACCTCGACCTCATGAATATTTTTAGGTTCTATATGTGAAATAAATGCAAAATGGTGACAAATATCTTAAGAGTTTGAATCTAATAAATACTCCTTGAGATACATCACCTATGATGAGATCTTTGAAATGACTTGAAGCATATCTGTAATCCTTCAAAAGTGGTTGAGTAGGTTCCACTTCTACTTGAACTTCACTATTTTGATCTTCTCTTGGCTTTTCTTGTTTTGGTGAGTCCTTCGTAGAAATCTTCTCAATGTCTTCAGCTAAGAAATCAATTTCGCAGTCTACAACATTCTTCATAAGAGAGTTAGATTTCTCAAGCTTCACATGCATGAATTTTTCAATAGTCAAGTTAATCTATTGAAAACTCTATAAGCTTACTAGTGTTAGAATAGGCAACAAAAATAGCTTCAAAAAATTTAGCATCAAATTTTCCTAGATTATCCTTAGTATTTAAAACAAAACACTTACAACTGAAAACTTTAAAATATGAAAAATGTTTGATTTTCTTAAATAAAAAATCTTAAAAAGTGTTTTGTTTAAATTTTTGTCTCAAAAATATTTTATTTATTATGTAACATGATGTGTTTATGGCCTCGGCCCTAGATATTGAGGAAGTCCATATTCATTTATCATTCTCCTAACCATCTCTTGAAGAGTTCTATTCTTCTTTTTGATGACTTCATTTTGTTGTAGAGTTTTAGGATATGAAAGCTCATGTTTAATTCTATTTTCTTCAGAGTAAGTAATAAAAGCGGTTGATAAACTCGCCACCTCTATCACTTCGAATGTGTAATATCAAAATCTTTTTCTTTTTCAACTCTTTCTCAAAAAACATTGAAAAACGAGAAAGCTTTATCTTTGTGTTGTAAAGAAGAAAACCCAAGTATATCTTGAAAAATCATCAACAAAAATATATACAAAACGATTTTCACTTAACTTTTGGTTTGGTCGGACCAAACAAATCCATATGTATTAATTCAATGGACGAGATGTCATAATATCCCTAATATATTTAAAAGAAGACTTGGTTTGTTTTTCAAGTTGACACGCATCACAAATATGGTCTTTTTCAAATCTTAATTTAGAAATACCTTTCATCATTTCCTTAGAACCGATATGAGATAGGTGGTCAAAGGAAACGTGACGTAACCTTCTATGTTATAACCATGAATCTTCATATATGACAGTCAAACAAGTAGCATTGCAATAAAAAATTAACATATCAATAGTATAAATATTATTTTCACGAAAACAGGACACGAGAATCATTCCTTTTATCAATAATATCACAAGTAGAATCATCAAAGATCACTTTTAAATTTTTATCACATAATTGGCTAATATTCAATAAATTATGCTTAAATCCATCTACTAAAGTAACATTTTCTATTAAGGAGACTTACCAACTTTGATATTACCTATACCAATAATTTTGCCTTAGGAATCGTCTCCGAAGGTGACGGTGCCACTTTCAATGGAGCTCAGTTGGGTTGCAAAGTTATCAATATCCCACGTCATGTGATGTGAGCAACCACTATCAAGGTATCACTGCTCTCTACGTCTTGGGAGCTTGGCACGTACCTACATTATTTAAAACGGGAAATGATTTTGGTACCCAAATCTTAATGAGTCCTATAATATTAATTTTGTGAGCCCAAATATGATCATTGGTAATATTCAATTTATCATAACAAAATTTAGCCAAGTGACTTTTTCGGCCATAATAGATACATGAGTATATCTTGCATATAAGAAAACATGATGTGTGTGAGCATAATGAGCATGTTGTGTTTGTGTATCAGCATGATGCATGTGTGAAACATGTGGTGGTTTCCTTGAGTTTGCCTCTTTGATTACATTGATTTTAGTTTAGCCTTATTAAATTCACATTTCTTCAAAATATTACTCAAAGTATTTATTTTATTTTTCATCAAGGAAATCTCATTATGATAAATAATTGAAATTTTATCTTCAAGAAATTTTGTAAGAACCAAAATCTTTTTTTCAAAGAATTATTTTCATTTGAAATCATTTCTTTCTCTTTTAAAATAATGTTTAATTTATTTTGCAAAATCTCATTTTCTTTCTTCATTTTAAAATATTTTATTTTGAGAATATCATAATTATTTACAATTATTCAAAAGCATCTCATAATTCATCTATAGATAAATCAGAATCATTTAAAGCAGGTTCTGAAATTACTTTAGTTGTTTCACTGTTTTGAGCTAAGAAACAAACATTTGTTGTGTCGATACCCTCCTCGGATTCACTCTCCGAATCCCAAATAGCCTTTATTGCCTTCTTTTTGTATGCCTTTTTTTATGTGGAAAGCCTTGTTCTTCATCTCGGGGCAATCTGCAATGAGATGGGCCGGCTTTTTGCAATTGTAGCAAGGACAATCTCATTTTTTCTCTCTTCTTTATCTTGTCACCTTTCTTTGCGGTTGTTAAATCTCTCCCTCTTTTATGGAACATTCTTTCAACATTCTTTACAAGTAATGATAGTTTTTTATCGTCACCTTGTTCAAACTCTTCATCATCATCAGAGAAGGTTGGAATGGCTTTGAAAGCGATGCTCTTCTTCTACTACTATGGAGCTTTGTTTTCTATAACTTTTTTTTCATCCATGAGTCTTTAAGTTTCTGATGAGGCCCGTGAAATCCATTTCCTTCATGTCACTCAACTCCTTCAAGGAGGTAAAACGACTTACCCCTTACTTTATGATCGTCGTAAATGGAGTCACCTAGAGAATAAAATTATTAGTAATTTTCGTAAATCTTGTAATCATGTCATCAATAGTCTCATTATCAGTCATATTAAAGTCCTCATATTGAGAACACAATAAATCAATCTTAACCCTGTTCACTTGAGAGGTCCTCTCATGGGTAATAACGAGATTACTCCAACTCTTATAGGCAGACATATAATTTATCACTTTAGAACTATCAATCATCATTGAGTGTTTGCAATAAGACATATTTAGCCTTAACATTGGTCTAAAATTCCTTAATGGTAATATTGGTCCATGTGCCTTCATCACCATTAGGGACGACAAATAGTATGATAATAGCCTTGTGTCACGCCCTGCTTCCCAAAATACGTAGAAACGGAGTCGCGATGAGAGTCGGCGACGTATATGCGCAAGAAAAGTACCTCACATATACACTCTAAGCCTAAAGTGACTTGAACAAGCTATATAATCACTATGCTAAATCGATATTACTACAACAATACATATAATGTCTACACATGATCTCAAATGAAAAAGCAATAAAATCAAGCAATGTCTATGGAATCAAGGAAACTATAGAAACCACAACTATTAAAAGGAAGACAAGAATATCATATCTAAATAGGGAAAAACTCTGAGTCCTCGTAAAGCATCCGACCTCAACGAACACCTGATTAATGAAATCAAACACCCAATATATGGACGTGCAAATTCAGGGTTGTCAGAAAGCGACCCAATTCAGGGTCGTCAGAAAGCGACCCAATGAGTGTGTAAAATAAAGAAAAAGGTGCATGTGTATATATCGTGTGATCAGATTAATGAGACTATAAATTGGAATAAGACTGAAATAATATGCAAACATAAATGTACAGTAATAAGGGCAGTTAGGAACATAATCAGATGTATAATTAGGACAGGTGTGCCATCGGGTGTCCAACAGAGCATACATGTATCAGGTGTCATCATATCATATGTATAAGCATGACAAGTGAAAACAGTCAGTCACAGTATGCAATTAAACAGTTTATCATTATTAATTATGTCAGCGAATACCAATTGCCACATGTAATAGACGCATCCGATACTACGCCTACCACACGTGCCAATCGAGATCTTAAGTTATTGACATTGATTGGTTGGAGACATTGTCTATGCTTTAGGTGGGTCCCGTACATACTGGGGACCACAGCCTCAGTTTTCTAGCGCTGAAACAGGTCGTGCCGCTAGGTACTTAGTAATAATAACAGTAATCTCACTATGAAAATAGTGAAACAGTAAACAGTACAGATGTGATGCCAGTCATCTCCCGGGAACCCTGCAGTGAAACTCTCAGTCGGCTGCGCAACCTGTATCCTAGGTCCACCCAAAATACATATGTTGTCTCCTCCATCAATTTCTCCAATCCCAGTGTAAGTTGTCCATTTACATTATTATTTAATTCAGTTATAACAATCAATATCTATGTTACTTAGAATACTGGGACGATACACTGACAGTGCCAGTAACAATACAATATATCAGTAAACAGTAATCGTATACACGGTGAACAATAACAATAACAGTGAACAGTAACAGTAACCGTGTATACGATGAATAATAGAACTGTACAGGGTGTTTTGGTCTAATAATACTTTTCCAGTGATTTTCAGTAACTTGAAATAATACTAATAACATAGCAGGTACTAACTCTGTAGTCTGCAGTCTCATCCAGAATAAATATAGATCTTTTGTTTGCACTAGGATAAATCAGTAGGTGATCCGACCAACTCATAGTCACAATAACAATCACTGTGAACATCAAATATTGAATCTAAGTCAAAATATTCGATAGAGTAATCACTATCTCTATGAATTAGTAATCAGTTCTCTTATCAATCTACTATGATCCGTTATATCCATCGATCTATCCCAATCTCAAAATAATAAAATAAACACTCAGCTAACTCTAGCCAATCATCACTATCCAATCCGATACAATGTCATCAATCTACTCCCACTTTCATCAATCTCAATTACAAATCCAAACAATGTAACAAATCTACTGCATATCTGTAAATTCACTAGTTCAGGTAAATCCAAGATAAACATATTTATCAACCCAAAATCAACTCCACTCAATCAAGTCCACGTATAATTTCAAGTCCAAGATCCTATTCTTTTAATAAAGAATCTCCTATTTAATCAGTCACCAATATTCAATTGAATTCTCATCTAATTTATTACCAATAAAGAAAGGTCAAGTCTGCTAACTAGATCACCCAAGCACCCACACAACCAATCAAATCTAAGATTTAAATCCAGTCACAGTTAAGTTACACCACAAAATAGTTTCAAATCCGAAATGATAACAAATTCACATGAAATGATAGAATACTGACATCTCAGCATCAAAATACAGAGTCCATATACATTGACATCAGGGATATATTCGATTCGTCATCATAAACATACTATACTCTTATATAATATAATGATCCATGACTACCACTATGAAAATCACCTAGAGGGGGGGTGAATAGGCGATTATGCTAATCTAATGAACTTAATGCGAAATTTAAAAACTAATTGCAATTAACAAGAGATGCACACTTAAACAAGCCAAGCAAATAATTATGAATGAACAATATGAATAGATGCAAGGCACAAAGTAAAGAGAGAGAGAGTAAGAGCCAAGGGATCAAGCGCAAACAACAAGATATGTTTCGAGGTTCGAACACCCAGCTCTACATCCCCGCCTTCACCCAGAAGGATTTTAAGTCCACTAGCTTGTCCACAAAGGACTCCCACAAAGGGAACCTCCACTGAGGATTTGGGGCAATAACAATTACAAGGAGTACCCAACTCCTCTCCTTACAAACACAACCTCCTCCTTGAGCCACAACTCCAAGCCAACAAACAATCACCACACAACTTGAGGGATTAGCACCAAGCAACACAAGGATCAGCTCACAACTTGAGGGATACAACCCAAATACACAACCTCCTCAACACATTGAGGGCAAGGCACAAAGCAAATAATGGGTTTATAACTTGGTGGTCAAAACAACAACCACAAACAATCTCTTTCTCCAACACAAAGATCCTATAGAATAAGAAAGTAGATGTAGCTCAAGTGTGGAGAAAACCAATGGAATGGAAATCAAAATCACAAAGAAAATCCTTGGGAAAAACTGAAACCAAGATATAGAAGTTGAATCAAAATCTTTTCCCAAAAACCCTTTTCTTTGATCTTCCAAACCCTAGCAAAAACACCAAAAAGATTGTTTAATTTAAAGCCCAAAAACTTCTTTTGATTGCTGCGAAAACACTAGAGAGTCAGGAAAAATTCGCACAAAAAAATCTTATAGAAAATAGGCTATTAATGGGGTATTTATAGCCCCCAGAAAAATATAGCCGTTGGCAGCAGAAACTGCCAAAAATGCCCTACCGGTCGACCGTGCGGTCGACCGGCCAACGGTCACATTTTGACCGTTGCCAGCTACCGGTCGACCGCCCGGTCGACCGAAACAAACAGAGAGTTGCCTGCATGCAATCGGTCGCCCGTGCGGTCAACCGGACTATGTGGCAGCCAGTGTGCATGTATCCGTGCACGTCGGTCGACTGATACGGTCGACCGGCTACTTGGTGCGATCGACCATAGGGGTCGACCGACCTAGCCTGGCAGAGACTATTCTGGTCAGCAAAAACATGTAATTTTTAATCCTAAAAATTCTCATTAAATCTCTAAAAATCCACAAAAATAGTTTTATCATTTTTCATTGAAATACAAACTTGTGTTAAAAAGTTTAACACAAATCTCAAACATTTTGAACTATTTCTGTGTTATAGAAATTTTGCCAAAAACCAAAAACTGTATTTTCTAAAACTTGAATTTTTGAATAGAAAATACGTTTTGTCCAAAACTCATCCAAATACAAAACATGATATTTAAACAACATTTAGGCATAATGTAAACATGCATATATAAAACTTCTCAAATAATTCTCCCCTTTTTGTCAATCATCAATAAGGGGGTAAAAATCAAATCAATAAATTTTTCTCCCCTTTTTGTTCGAAACAATGAATCAACAAAAAGGTTAATAAAGACAATGTTCTCCCCCTTTTTGTCTAAAACAAAAAAATAAAACCAAATAGGGGTGGCAATCAATTAAGATATCAATTTTAAATATGTCAAAGTAGCATCTTGATATCAATTGAAAGTAAACAAAAAATATTGATACTAATTTTAAGCAAAACACATAAAAATCTTGATACCAATTGAAATTAAACATAATAAATTTTGAATGTCTAAACAAAAATTTTGATACCAATTGTAAATATTTTTCATTTTGAACATATGATACCAAATTTGAATTTTCAATCATAAAGTATGGGAGTGGAAAACAAATACTAATTGAAATGTGAAAATCGAATTTTCTCCCCCTTTATGAAATACCAACTAAAACCATGCGTAGGCTTGATTGATACCAATTTAAAAGTAATCAATTTAAACAAAAATGAAGCTCAAGCTTAGCATAAACACAAACATATATATGTATAAAAAATAGATACCAATTGAAATTGATATTCTTGGAATTGAAAGCATATATACATACAAACATATATGAGTATACAAGAAAGGTCAAAATTGATACCAATTGAAAGAGTCCAATGATACCAATTGAAACAGCAATAATGATCAAGTGTATACATCATATTATCTACCATCCAACCATGTACAAGTTTTAAATGATTTTCATTTTAAAGCATACATGAACATGATCTCCCATCTAACCACCCATAGATGGTAGGAGTTTTCAAAAATAGGTTTGCAAATAGGGTACGTTTGAAAATCTCTACCATAAGAAGAATACGAACTAGTTAAATGGGAAATCTTGTTAACTAGTACGAAATCCTTCAAGTAAGGAATAAAACAAAATTATTTTTCATGAAACACACGTAAATCACATGATCACTAAACACTCAAAATGCATAAAGTCCATATCATACTCATGAAAACAAAGTCATGAGAAATATAATAAAGTGAGTGTACAAGTATAATGTGACACATATCAACATGAAAATATTCAATTAAGCTCATATTAAATTCCTTAAAAACATGAAAACATGAGAAACTAAATTTTCATTACCAATTGAAATTACCTAAAAATATGAAACTCATCAAAATGATTTAAACTTCAAGGCATATGTATGTCATGTACAAACTAAAGTATATATACATATCCTAAACATAATGAGACCACAAAAGTATATGCATGGAGGCACGTGGCTCAAAAGATGTACATGTATAATCAATAGTTTGGATAAGATAGACATATACATGAAGTTAAAACACATGATCATAAAAACATATTCAAAATGAGGAATATAAGTTAGAATGTATGAATCATCAAAACTAGACTATACTAGCACATCTAATGGGTACAAATAAGCATCCAAGCACAAACATATATAAAGATTTATTTGTGTCCCACTATATGTACAAGTATAAATTCTAATCTTAATGAAAACTAACATCTAAACAAGCAATCAAATCATTAAGCATAAAACGGGATATAAATCAACATGAAAATAATAAACATGATCATTATGTAAATCCACATGCTATTAGAATCAAGATATACATAATAGCCAAACAATGGTGAGAAGACAACAAATGGGTCTATCTAAACATGGGTGATCTCAAAAGGCTATACATGCATTTCAAAGACCTATAATCAAGGCATTTAACATACTAAACATGAATCATCAAAACAAAAATCATAAAACATCCATATGATCATTATGAAGATGCATGTACATTAGATCTAGGGCATACATATTAGTTTAAACAAAGTGAGAACACTAAATATAGATCCATATAAAACATGGGTGTCTCAAGTAACTAAACATGTATAACACTATTCTAATCAACATGACATAAGCATAATGAACAATAAAACAAGACATGCTATAAATTGATGAACATGAAAAAGCATGTAAATAGAAATGGGAGTTAGAGAATGATACCAAAACCGATGAAGGTACCTCTCTTGTTCTCCAAACCAATGGTGGTCCTTCTCCACCAGACTCCCCTTGAAAGTGATGCATCCAAATTTGTTTTCTCTTAAGCACGGAACGCATCCACTCCAAGGCACCGCTACTCTCACGTGATGCGAGAGCCCACACCTACATCAAAAATTTTAGGGGTGGTCTTTGGTACCCATTTTCTTTTGGGTCCATAGGGGTTAGTATCTCTCCTAACCCAAACAAAATTATTTGCTAAATTTTCAATATGTAAACGATCATAGCAAAATCTAGTAAGGTGGCCTTTTCGACCACAATGTGTACAAGTGTACACATGAGCATACATGTTATGGTTGTGTCCGTGATGAGCATGTGTATGTCGTGATGGGTGTACATGTAAAGATGGAACATGTTTCTTGCGAACCAAGGTTTCCAAGCGTGTATGATTCAAAGTACATTGGCTCAAAGTGGAGCCCAAACAATCTACACTTTTCTTCAAAATATTTATGTCATTTTCAATAGTTGAAGATAAAGTGGAGCATGCAATAGGAGTGCTAGAACAAGAAGCTATACTAGCATGACAAACATGAGAATCTATATCAATTTTTAAAGATTCATTTTTCTTTAAAACCAAATCCAATTCTTTAGTAATGAAATCAATTTCATTTTTCAAAACAAGGTTATCTTTTAAAACAAAATCCAATTTAGAAGATAAAACCTCATTGTTTTTCACAACATCATCACAATCATTTTTGCTTTTCAAAACATCAATCTCTTTTAGGGCAAGGTCTAGTTGAGATCTTAGTGAGTCACGTTCACTAGTAATCTCTTCCTTCTCTTGCAAAATCGATTCAAAAGTTGAGCACAAATCCTTCATTTCTTCTTTTAAATCAAAATGATTCTTTTTCAAAAGTTCATGTTTTTTCAAAAAAATTTCAAGTTTTGTGGCAAGTTCTACATTTAAATTTTGAACTTCTAAACATCCATAGCAATATAAGCTAGAGTTATCATCTAGTTGAGAATCCGATTGTACCTCAAGGGAGTCTTTCCCTTGGACCATGAGACAATGCTCTTCGGACTTGTCTCTCCTAGATCTTCTTAACTTGTTGATAATCACGGGTAGCTCGGGAGACGTCAATATACTTCAGACTGCAAAAGCCGAGTCATAACGATCAAACACATATAAAAGATCTTCATTGAGAGATGCTCTAAGTGTTTTAAGTGCTAATGCATTGGCCTTTTTATGCTTGCTACTATTAGGGAAGGATTCCATAGTGGAGGCTTGAAAAACCAGATGTCCTAGTCTTTTCAAATGGCTACTCATATTGGCCTTCCAAACATCAAGTCTAAAAAAGTCAAACATAGGAGAGCTATCCATGAGTGCAACTATATGTGTGCAAATGAACAATGCAAATGAAGATTAGCAAACCAAGATCTCACTCCTAGGTGGTTAAACCTAAATATCAGGAGCGGAGGCTCTGATACCAATTGAAAATCACCTAGAGGGGGGTGAATAGGTGATTATGCTAATCTAATGAACTTAATGCGGAATTTAAAAATTAATTGCAATTAACAAGAGATGCACACTTAAACAAGTGATTGAGGCCGACCTGCACAAAAAATACGAGATTATAGAACTTAGAAAGGAAATGTGCAAGTGCTCAATTCTTCCGCTATAGCAAGTGGCTATGCGGGTCGTGATTCACAAGAAGGGTTTGCGATGGAAGCTTTACAGTTCTTTATTGAAATCGTTAAGAAGAAAAACGAAGATTTTTCTCTGTCTGTAAGTTAAGAAAAGGAAAAAGGATTATATTAAAATTAGAGAGAAAATGAAAGATGAAGAAGGTGGAAAATCAGAAAATAAGAAAAGCGACTATGTACAATGAAGTGGAGAAGAAAGAGTTGGAGGAGGTGGTGTTGATCTATACTAAAGAAAGAAAAGAAAGAAAGGAAAGAAAAGGAAAGAGATACTTACCGAGGTTGAGTGATGACTTACCTGGAAACCGTTGCATGTTATACCTTTGCTTCGGAGGCGTTCAACGCATAGATCATAAGCTCGAGCTCAGTCCCCGTGCACATTATATCGTCACGCCTAGCGAGAACGAAGTGATGCGGATCTTGGAAGAGGAGAACGTCTTCATGGACTATCGCTGGCTCTCACGTAGCTTGGTTATACTTGCTTTGGAATTCACTTGTACACTCAACACATACAACCAAGGTAAAGTAGAAGAGGAAGAGGAAAGCAAAACAAATGTAAAGTAAAGCAGAAATAGAAAACAAACAAAACATTTACCTTTATTACTTGCTGAGACAATGAAAGAAAGGAGTAGGGTACATCGTCGGTGTCACTCTCAACATCAGCCCCTCTCTCTTACTTACGTGAATCTTCTTCTACCCTAAGTTACATACAAATTACATAACAAGAAAAGAAAAAACCTAAACTACAAAGAATTAAAACTAGGCTAAATCCTAATCTGCCTTGACGTCCCATTTTCAGCGTAGATAATGGCCTTTTATAGGTATAAACCCAACAACCAGAATCCCGGGGAGGTCGGGGGAGTTCACGCTCCCCCTAACTCCCCAAGATTGCCGCGGAAACGCGGCCCAAGCCGCGTTTCCGCGGCCAGGGTGTGGCCAGATGGCCACACCCTGTTGGTGGGTCATCCCGGGAGTTTCTTCTGACTTTATCCTTTGTTGGTTTCTTCGTTTGAGCTCCGGATTCTGACGAAATGGCCTTGGATTCTTGGCTTTAACCGATCGATTCTGAGAGGATTCTTCACAACCGGTTCAACCTCTTGATTTTGCCCTGATTTTATGTGTATGAATTAACTCTGATTTAATTCAGAATTCTGGTGGGCTTTTGGGCTCATTTCTCTTCATCTCCTTAAGGATTGGGCCTGCAAATAAATTAAACAAATAATTAGGACAATGCAGGATTTTATTCTAAAATAAGTATGGAAATGTGACATTAAATATGCAACATTAGTAACCAATCACACCCCCATACCTATCTTTTGCTCGTCCTCGAGCAAAACAACTAAACTATACTAGAGATTATTAGACCACTTTCGCGGGTCGCGCGATTGCACTGAGCATGTGCAACAAGCCGTTAAACCTCTAGGTTCCCCCTAGAGGACGAGTTTTGTCTCGTGAGGGTTTTCAGCGGATTGCACCCACAAAATCCATAAAGAAAGGGAAATAAAGAGTTAGTATTTTCGAAAAGCATTTTGAAAGAGAAAAATATTTGAAATATGATTGTAAGATCTAAGCAATCTATAAGTTATAGGAAAACTGAATTTTTCATTCCTAAACTTAGTCTCTATTCAAAAATTTGTTATCAATCAAAGTAAGGAGTCAAATTGTGCTTCTCATCTAGTCTATTGCTTTACCCTAAGTCATATGCACCTTGTGAATGTGAAAATTTTGACTAAGGGTTCATTAACTCTAACTCTTATGCCTTATTTATTTTTATATATATACTTTTTTTTGTGGTATTATTCCTTAGTTCTATTAGGCTTTCTAATCTGCCCATGTAATGAGCCTTTAATCGATGACTCCCAAACCAAACGGTCTTAGGGCACCAGGTGAGAAAACACCCCCAAGGACTTAAGGACTCGAGCAAATAAGGCCACAAAACTAAGGATTTTATTATATGAATCTCTTTTAAGCGTGAATACTTATGCTTTATTAGGCACAAATACCCAGCTTAATCAGAGGATTTTTCTTTCCAAACTTATCTAATCATCTTTCGCATAAATACTAAGGCTTGCTTAGGCCAAAGCACCTAGCTAGTCAATAATTAGACTTGTTTTTTTTTTCAAACTCATCTAATTATCTTTTGCATAAATACTAAGGCTTTCTTAGGCCAAAGCACCTAGCTAATCAATAATTAGATTTGTTTATATATATATATTTTTTATAAGGCATAAGAACCTTTGTTTTTGAACCCTAAGTGTGTAAGTGTATGAAGTGTGCATATTTCATCAAGGTAAAGATCAAGACTAAATTACTTTGACAAATTATCTTCCTAACTCTATAAATCAAACAAATAATCTTATTTTGACCAAGTATAAGAAATCCTAATTTGGATTTTCCTATTCCTTAAAATTAACTTAATTTCTTACAAAAATAAGTCAAAATATTGTTTCTATTTTTCAAAAAATTTTTAAAAATAAAGAAAAATGTTAATTTTTTTTTTAAAGAAAAAGAAAAGTTATGTTAGACCCTCCCCCACACCTATCTCATGCATTGTCCTCAATGTATGAATTAATGCATAGATGCATGAAAAAGAAGAAAGGGAAGGAAAATGGTTACCTTAAGGTGGTGGTTCCGGTGGTGGTCTGATTGGTCCACGAAACATGGCCCAATCAACTTTTCTTGGGTCTCGGAGGAACCCACCAGAAATTACATTAATATAACCCATGAAAAAGATGTGTCCATTAAGGATTTTTATTAAGTATGTGACCCCATCTAATTTCCATATTCCATAATTGATTTCGGAGTCAAATTTGTCAACCACCTCGTCCCAGAATGGAGTATGAAATGATAGAATGATTGACTTGGACTCAGGAAGTACAGGAACTAATACCGACTCAGGAAGGTAACTTGAGTCAAGTAAAGGTTCAAGAGTCGAAATAGGTTCAGAAATTGGGTCCAAGTCAAGAAGTTGAAACTCCAGTCCACATGTATTTTCCAACAATGGAACGTGACCTAATATGGGTGATTCCAGTTAAGGAATGATAGGTGGGGGAATCAAAACTGACTCTAGAATATTATTCAAGTTTGGTAATAAAACAGGAGTCAATATTGATTCAGGAAGTTGAACTGGATCACATGTGTGAGAATCTAGGTCACATATCTCATTGAGTTCAATATCAAAAAATGGAGAACTTGACAATTTATCCATGGGATTTTCAAAATTGTAAAGTTGGTCAAGTTCAACATGATCCTCAAAGATGGGTGATTCAATTTCTTTATGAATTGGTACAGGATCCAATGTTGACTCCGGGAAAAGATTGAAGTTAGGTGAAGATACCGGAGTCATTATTGAATCAGGAAGAAGAATTGAATCACTAAGTTGGGGTTCAAGATCATAATCATTTTCAAGTTCTATTTCAGGAAAGTAATAACTTGCCAAACTGTCAATATCTTTTTCCAAATTTAGAGTTTGGGCAAGTTCAAATGGTTGTTCTGAAATAGAATCTTGATTTCCAAAACTACATGACTCTTCGGCTCTAACAGAATAGTTAGTGACATCAGGACGGTGGGAACGTAGAGATTCGACCATCATATCTATGTCACGATTTCTAGCATTTTGAGTATGAGTCATGACTTCAAGCATCTTTTTATAATTGATGGATTCATTGTTTTGATGAAAAGATGAAGAATTATCTTGGAAGTGGTAGTGAAATTGTGAGTCCATCAGATTTTTGGATTTGTGTTTGGACTCACGCATACTCATTTTCAAAATTGATGGTTTCCTATTTTGGACGGGTGGAACTGAGTATGACTCTTGAAAATATTGTGGACTAGGTGGAGAAGGAGGACAAGTTGGTTGATAATTATGCTCGGGGGAGGTGAATCCCCACTGACTCGGTGAAGAGTTGAAATTATTATGGACATTATAGTTATTAGATGGGGGACATGGGTTATATTGATTCGGATAAGACCAATCCGGCACACTAGGTTGGTTAAAGTCATGATATGCCGGGTTGGTAATATCCGAAAATGAACTCGGTGTGTAATATGGATTATTATTAAAGTTGAAAAAATTATTATTATAAGCCATATCACACAATAGAATACACACAAAAAAAAAAGAAAAACACACAAATAAACAAACAAGAAAGAAAAATTCTAACCTAAGTTAGGGTAGACCTAGACCTAGACGACTCCTAACTGGTTAGACTGTCCACGGGAGGTTTAATGTAGACTTTGACCACAAGCTAATCAGCCAGGTCAGGGCAAGGTTGGTGGGAGGTTTTCCGTCAAAGACGTTCCTTAATTAAATAACCACCAACCTTCGGGCTTTCGGCCCTCAATCCCTTTCCTAGACACTGATTTTGCAGGAGTCAGATTCTAACATTTTTTCCCCTTAGGATAATCTCCTAATTGAGTACGAGATGTCCTAGGGCCAACGTCTACTCATTTTAAGTTAGGCTTGGGTTAGTGAGTGCTTGGATTCTGATTTTTGGGCTAAGGAAGGGTGATTAAATCCCCACCTTATCTTATTATTGGGTGGTGCCCTTAAGATCAGTTTTTGTGTAAGTGTACAAGATAAATAAGATGCACTCTAAGCGATATAAATCAACCAAGAGATAGTCCTACTCTAGATGCAATGCAAACATACCTTGCTCCAGCACTCTTCAACAGTAAAAATAAATGAATTGAAAAAAACGCGTGCCTAAAATGCAAACGTCTAATCAATTTTTAACTTTTGCAACAAACTTTTTACTGTTGATTATTAGCAGGTTTTTGTTATGGCTTATAAGAAACAAAATATTGCAGCAAACTAGAATTTGCAAACTAAGCAGCCCTGCAAAAAGCTGTTAGTAGTCAACTCTTCCTTGCCGCGGATCCGCGGCTTTTGCCATGGAAACGCGACAATTCAGAGGGTCCTTGGTCTCTGCTTTCTAGAGCAGAGGCCCAAGGCCACTTGTATGTCACTGCAATATTAATTTCCTGCTTTTATTGCCCTGTAACCTGCAACAGAGAAGAAAATTCGTTTAGTTCTAAAAAATTTTCAAAAAAAATTCAGATTTCAATAAAAAATATGTTACCCTCCCCGGCAACGGCGCCAAAATTTGATTGAGGCCGACCTGCACAAAAAATACGAGATTATAGAACTTAGAAAGAAAATGTGCAAGTGCTTAATTCTTCCGCTATAGCAAGTGGCTATGCGGGTCGTGATCCACAAGGAGGGTTTGCGATAGAAGCTTTACAGTTCTTTATTGAAATCGTTAAGAAGAAAAACGAAGATTTTTCTCTGTTTGTAAGTTAAGAAAAGGAAAAAGGATTATGTTAAAATTAGAGAGAAAATGAAAGATGAAGAAGGTGGAAAATCAGAAAACAAGAAAAGCGACTATGTACAATGAAGTGGAGAAGAAAGAGTTGGAGGAGGTGGTGTTGATCTATACTAAAGAAAGAAAAGAAAGAAAGGAAAGAAAAGGAAAGAGATACTTACCGAGGTTGAGTGATGACTTACCTGGAAACCGTTGCATGTTTTACCTTTGCTTCGGAGGCGTTCAACGCATAGATCATAAGCTCGAGCTCAGTCCCCGTGCACATTATATCGTCACGCCTAGCGAGAACGAAGTGATGCGGATCTTGGAAGAGGAGAACGTCTTCATGGACTATCGCTGGCTCTCACGTAGCTTGGTTATACTTGCTTTGGAATTCACTTGTACACTCAACACATACAACCAAGGTAAAGTAGAAGAGGAAGAGGAAAGCAAAACAAATGTAAAGTAAAGCAGAAATAGAAAACAAACAAAACATTTACCTTTATTACTTGCTGAGACAATGAAAGAAAGGAGTAGGGTACATCGTCGGTGTCACTCTCAACATCAGCCCCTCTCTCTTACTTACATGAATCTTCTTCTACCCTAAGTTACATACAAATTACATAACAAGAAAAGAAAAAACCTAAACTACAAAGAATTAAAACTAGGCTAAATCCTAATCTGCCTTGACGTCCCATTTTCAGCGTAGATAATGGCCTTTTATAGGCATAAACCCAACAACCAGAATCCCGGGGAGGTCGGGGGAGTTCACGCTCCCCCTAACTCCCCAAGATTGCCGCGGAAACGCGGCCCAAGCCGCGTTTCTGCGGCCAGGGTGTGGCCAGATGGCCACACCCTGTTGGTGGGTCATCCCGGGAGTTTCTTCTGACTTTATCCTTTGTTGGTTTCTTCGTTTGAGCTCCGGATTCTAACGAAATGGCCTTGGATTCTTGGCTTTAACCGATCGATTCTGAGAGGATTCTTTACAACCGGTTCAACCTCTTGATTTTGCCCTGATTTTATGTGTACGAATTAACTCTGATTTAATTCAGAATTCTGGTGGGCTTTTGGGCTCATTTCTCTTCATCTCCTTAAGGATTGGGCCTGCAAATAAATTAAACAAATAATTAGGACAATGCAGGCTTTTATTCTAAAATAAGTATGGAAATGTGACATTAAATATGCAACATTAGTAACCAATCAACAAGCCAAGCAAATAATTATGAATGAACAATATGAATAGATGCAAGGCACAAAGTAAGAGAGAGAGAGAGAGAGAGAGTAAGAGCCAAGGGATCAAGCGCAAACAATAAGATATGTTTCGAGGTTCGAGCACCCAGCTCTACATCCCCGCCTTCACCGAGAAGGATTTTAAGTCCACTAGCTTGTCCACAAAGGACTCCCACAAAGGGAACCTCCACTGAGGATTTGGGGCAATAACAATTACAAGGAGTACCCAACTCCTCTCCTTACAAACACAACCTCCTCCTTGAGGCACAACTCCAAGCCAACAAACAATCACCTCACAACTTGAGGGATTAGCACCAAGCAATACAAGGATCAGCTCACAACTTGAGGGATACAACCCAAATGCACAACCTCCTCAACACAATGAGGGCAAGGCACAAAGCAAATAATGGGTTTACAACTTGGTGGTCAAAACAACAACCACAAACAATCTCTTTCTCCTACACAAAGATCCTATAGAATAAGAAAGTAGATGTAGCTCAAGTGTGGAGAAAACCAATGGAATGGAAATCAAAGTCACAAAGAAAATCCTTGGGAAAAACTGAAACCAAGATATAGAAGTTGAATCAAAATCTTTTCCCAAAAACCCTTTTTTTTGATCTTCCAAACCCTAGCAAAAACACCAAAAAGATTGTTCAATTTAAAGCCCAAAAACTTCTTTTGATTGCTGTGAAAACACTAGAGAGTCAGGAAAAATTCGCACAAAAAAATCTTATAGAAAACAGGCTATTAATGGGGTATTTATAGCCCCCAGAAAAATATAGCCGTTGGCAGCAGAAACTGCCAAAAATGTCCTACCGGTCGACCGTGCGGTCGACCGGCCAACGGTCACATTTTGACCGTTGCCAGCTACCGGTCGACCGTGCGGTCGACCGGCCAACGGTCACATTTTGACCGTTGCCAGCTACCGGTCGACCGAAACAAATAGAGAGTTTCCTGCATGCAGACGGTCGCCCATGCGGTCGACCGGACCATGTGGCAGCTAGTGTGCACGTATCCGTGCACGTCGGTCGACTGATACGGTCGACCGGCTACTTGGTGCGGTCGACCATAGGGGTTGACCGACCTAGCCTGGCAGAGACTGTTCTGGTCAGCAAAAACATGTAATTTTTAATCCTAAAAATTCCCATTAAATCTCTAAAAATCCACAAAAATAGTTTTATCATTTTTCATTGAAATATAAACTTGTGTTAAAAAGTTTAACACAAATCTCAAACATTTTGAACTATTTTTGTGTTATAGAAATTTTGCCAAAAACCAAAAACTGTATTTTCTAAAACTTGGATTTTTAATAGAAAATACGTTTTGTCCAAAACTCATCCAAATACAAAAACATGATATTTAAACAACATTTAGGCATGATGTATATGGATATAATCCTATATACATGAAACATATATATATCCATGTTTTTGACATTAATTCCAAAAATATGTTTTGTTAGAAATACCAAAACATAAAACACATGAAATAGACTATCAAACTAAGTTTGTTTAAATAGTTGAAGCATGCATGTATATAGAACAAATCTAATATACATTAAACCATGTAAACTTGTTTTGATCTATCTATTCATGAAAACCAAGATCGGTTAAACCAAAAACGGAAAAACCGAAAACCAATATTCCAAAACATGAAACGTGTGTGTTGTGAACTTGAGCATATATACTATTCTAATCTTTACAATTTTGGATCTAAACACAAAACTGAACTATGGTACCGAAGTCTTCTTGTAGAGCGCCGTCTCCAAGCCGACTCGATCCAAAACTCCTTGATCCACCGAGCAATTGCTATATATGATCTTTAACGCTCGGGCTCTTGAATCAACATGTAAAAGCTTCCAAATCATCTTGTTGAAGCTAATCACCTACTAATAACTTGAGTAATGATCTGAAACTAAAATCACAAGATTATTAGTAAACATAACTACATGAGTTAATCATCATCAAAACTAGAGTGGAAGGCCTTTGGGCCAACAATCTCCCCCTTTTTGATGATGACAAAACTCATGGAGTTATATATATGCATGGATTAAAGTTAAGCTTCAAAGAGGCTCCCCCTTAACTCATAAATAAAACAAATAAACAATAAATATGCAATGAATATGAAACATGAAACATTCATAGATATGCATAAACAATAAAAAGGTTCTAGATACCAAATGAAATGTTCAAAAACAAAACTTGCTCTGGATACCAATTAAAATTAAACTAAATTAAACTTAATATATGCAAAACTTAAACATGCATATATAAAACTTCTCAAATAATTCTCCCCCTTTTTGTCAATCATCAATAAGGGGGTAAAAACCAAATCAATAAATTTTTCTCCCCTTTTTGTTCGAAACAATGAATCAATAAAAAGGTTAATAAAGACAATGTTCTCCCCTTTTTGTCTAAAACAAAAAAATAAAACCAAATAGGGGTGACAATCAATTAAGATATCAATTTTAAATATGTCAAAGTAGCATCTTGATATCAATTGAAAGTAAACAAAAAATATTGATACCAATTTTAAGTAAAACACATGAAAATCTTGATACCAATTGAAATTAAACATAATAAATTTTGAATGTCTAAACAAAAATTTTGATACCAATTGTAAATATTTTTCATTTTGAACATATGATACCAAATTTGAATTTTCAATCATAAAGTATGGGAGTGGAAAACAAATACCAATTGAAATGTGAAAATCAAATTTTCTCCCCCTTTATGAAATACCAACTAAAACAATGCGTAGGCTTGATACCAATTTAAAAGTAATCAATTGAAACAAAATTGAAGCTCAAGCTTAGCATAAACACAAACATATATATATGTATGGAAAATAGATACCAATTGAAATTGATATTCTTGGAATTGAAAGCATACATACATACAAACATATATGAGTATACAAGAAAGGTCAAAATTGATACCAATTAAAACAGCAATAATGATCAAGTGTATACATCATATTATCTACCACCCAACCATGCACAAGTTTTAAATGATTTTCATTTTAAAGCATACATGAACATGATCTCCCATCCAATCACCCATAGATGATAGGGGTTTTCAAAAATAGGTTTGCAAATAGGGTACGTTTGAAAATCTCTACCATAAGAAGAATACGAACTAGTTAAATGGGAAATCTTGTTAACTAGTATGAAATCCTTCAAGTAAGGAATAAAACAAAATTATTTTTCATGAAACACACGTAAATCACATGATCACTAAACACTCAAAATCCATAAAGCCCATATCATACTCATGAAAACAAAGTCATGAGAAATATAATAAAGTGAGTGTACAAGTATAATGTGACACATATCAACATGAAAATATTCAATTAAGCTCATATTAAATTCCTTAAAAACATGAGAAACTAAATTTTCATTACCAATTGAAATTACCTAAAAACATGAAACTCATCAAAACGATTTAAACTTCAAGGCATATGTATGTCATGTACAAACTAAAGTGTACATACATATCCTAAACATAATGAGTCCACAAAAGTATATGCATGGAGGCACGTGGCTCAAAAGATGTACATGTATAATCAATAGTTTGGACAAGATAGACATATACATGAAGTTAAAACACATGATCATAAAAACATATTCAAAATGAGGAATACAAGTTAGAATGCATGAATCATCAAAACTAGACTATACTAGCACATCTAATGGGTACAAATAAGCATCCAAGCACAAACATATATAAAGATTTATTTATATCCCACTATATGTACAAGTATAAATTCTAGTCTTAATGAAAACTAACATCTAAACAAGCAATCAAATCATTAAGCATAAAACGGGATATAAATCAACATGAAAATCATAAACATGATCATTATGTAAATCCACATGCTATTAGAATCAAGATATACATAATAGCCAAACAATGGTGAGAACACAACAAATGGGTCTATCTAAACATGGGTGATCTCAAAAGGCTATACATGCATTTCAAAGACCTATAATCAAGGCATTTAACATACTAAACATGAATCATCAAAATAAAAATCATAAAACATCCATATGATCATTATGAAGATGCATGTGCATTAGATCTAGGGCATACATATTAGTTTAAACAAAGTGAGAACACTAAATATAGATCCATATAAAACATGGGTGTCTCAAGTAACTAAACATGTATAACACTATTCTAATCAACGTGACATAAGCATAATGAACAATAAAACAAGACATGCTATAAATTGATGAACATGAAAAAGCATGTAAATAGAAACAGGAGTTAGAGAATGATACTAAAACCGATGAAGGCACCTCTCTAGTTCTCCAAACCAATGGTGGTCCTTCTCCACCAAACTCCCCTTGAAAGTGATGCATCCAAATTTGTTTTCTCTTAAGCACGAAACGCATCCACTCCAAGGCACCGCTACTCTCACGTGATGCGAGAGCCCACACCTACATCAAAAATTTTAGGGGTGGTCTTTGGTACCCATTTTCTTTTGGGTCCATAGGGGTTAGTATCTCTCCTAACCCAAACAAAATTATTTGCTAAATTTTCAATATGTAAACGATCATAGCAAAATCTAGCAAGGTGGCCTTTTCGACCACAATGTGTACAAGTGTACACATGAGCATACATGTTATGGTTGTGTCCGTGATGAGCATGTGTATGCCGTGATGGGTGTACATGTAAAGATGAAACTTATTTCTTGCGAACCAAGGTTTCCAAGCGTGTATGATTCAAAGTACATTGGCTCAAAGTGGAGCCCAAACAATCTACACTTTTCTTCAAAACATTTATGTCATTTTCAATAGTTGAAGATAAAGTGGAGCATGCAATAGGAGTGCTAGAACAAGAAGCTATACTAGCATGACAAACATGAGAATCTATATCAATTTTTAAAGATTCATTTTTCTTTAAAACCAAATCCAATTCTTTAGTAATGAAATCAATTTCATTTTTCAAAACAAGGTTATCTTTTAAAACAAAATCCAATTTAGAAGATAAAACCTCATTGTTTTTCACAACATCATCACAATCATTTTTGCTTTTCAAAACATCAATCTCTTTTAGGGTAAGGTCTAGTTGAGATCTTAGTGAGTCACGTTCATTAGTAATCTCTTCCTTCTCTTGCAAAATCGATTCAAAAGTTGAGCACAAATCCTTCATTTCTTCTTTTAAATCAAAATGATTCTTTTTCAAAAGTTCATGTTTTTCCAAAAAAAATTCAAGTTTTGTGGCAAGTTCTACATTTAAATTTTGAACTTCTAAATATCCATAGCAATATAAGATAGAGTTATCATCTAGTTGAGAATCCGATTGTACCTCAAGGGAGTCTTTTCCTTGGACCATGAGACAATGCTTTTCGGACTTGTCTCTCCTAGATCTTCTCAACTTGTTGATAACACGGGTAGCTCGGGAGACGTCAATATACTCCAGACTGCAAAACCCGAGTCATAACGATCAAACACATATAAAAGATCTTCATTGAGAGATACTCTAAGTGTTTTAAGTGCTAATGCATTGGCCTTTTTATGCTTGCTACTATTAGGGAAGGATTCGATAGTGGAGGCTTGAAAAACTAGATGTCCTAGTCTTTTCAAATGGCTACTCATATTGGCCTTCCAAACATCAAGTCTAAAAAAGTCAAACATAGGAGAGCTATCCATGAGTGCAACTATATGTGTGCAAATGAACAATGCAAATGAAGATTAGCAAACCAAGATCTCACTCCTAGGTGGTTAAGCCTAAATATCAGGAGCGGAGGCTCTGATACCAATTGAAAATCACCTAGAAGGGGGGTGAATAGGTGATTATGCTAATCTAATGAACTTAATGCGGAATTTAAAAACTAATTGCAATTAACAAGAGATGCACACTTAAACAAGCCAAGCAAATAATTATGAATGAACAATATGAATAGATGCAAGGCACAAAGTAAAGAGAGAGAGAGAGAGAGAGTAAGAGCCAAGGGATCAAGCGCAAACAATATGAAATCTTTTGGGATTAAAACATGGTTAAATAAATCCTTATAAATTCTCATTAAATCACATAAAAATACAAAAGTAGGTTCATTGAAATACTTTGATGTACAAACATGTTTGATCAAAATTCAACACATATTACAAACGTTTTGAACCATTTTTGTAAAATAGAAATTTTACCTTAAACAAAAATCTGTATTTTTCAAAATCAATCTTCAAATTGAAAAACGATTTTCTAAAACTTCTCCAAATTCAAAAATAAAATATTTTAAACACTTAGAAACTTAGAGTGTTTGAATATGAACCAATACACATATGAAATGAAATATCTATGTTTTTTGCAATAAGCTCTAAAATAAGTTTTGATAAATACAAAACTTAAACATGTGATATAGAAATACCAAATAAGTTTTTCTAAACATTTAAATCCACAATGTGTATGGATGAAATTCAAAACACATATAAACCATATAAACTCATTTTGATGAACTCTAATCATAAAACACAAGGATGTATATTTTAAAGCTCAAAAATCAAAACAGTATTTTCTAAAATCAAAACTGTTTTATGAAAGCACATATAAATCTTGTGTGTATGTGTATATGAACTTGAGCAATCCACAACTAATCTATCCTTTGCATTTTTATCTAAAAATAAATCTTAACACTTACAAACACGACACAAGTCTTCTTGAAAATCTTCTCTGAAAAATCTTCTTCTCTTTCTTTACTTGGTCCAAACCTTGATCCATGAGTTAGACTCCTCTTGAGTATTTGATGCGATCTTGATGCGCGAGCTCTTGAATCAACACGTGCTAGCTTCAAAACTTGACTTCGAATCCTTTGTTGAAGCTAAACACCTACTAAGATCTTGATCAAATATCTGAGACTAAATAAACACAAGACATTAGTACTATAACTACATGAGTTAATCATCATCAAAACTAGAGCGATGGGCTTTTGGGCTAACACGCGGGACATGGCGGAGCTCCGGGGCTCGCCGGCGGAGGAGAGGAAGGCGCCACAGTGTTGTTGCTCGCGGCCTGCGGCTCTCATGTGGCTCGACGGCACGACGGAGTAGAGAATGGGCTCAGGGTGGAGACACCATGGCCAGGGAGGTTGCAAGGGGGATGGGTGGATGGCACGGGTAGTGGGTGGTGCTCACGGCCATGGTAATGGCGTCGGGGGCTTGCAGCAAGGGAGGAGAAGCATGGGGCTTGGATTGGAAGAGGTCGGGTCTGGTTTGGGGAGGGGGTGTTCGGGTGTTACCGTGGAGCTCGGGCCGCAAGCCAGAGGGGGCGGCTGCGAGGTTGCTGCCAAGGGGAAAAGTGGGGGTCTCAGTCAGTGCGTGGAGGAGGAAGGGGATCCGGGCTGCCGCTGGTGGAAGAGGGGGGACGTTACCGTGGGGATCTGGCCATAAGAGGGAAGGTTACCGTAATGCGATGGAGAGACACAAGGGGTTCAGTGATGTTGCTGGTTGCACGGAGAAAGAAGAACGGAGGGGGACTCGACAAGAGATGGCACGGCAGTGGGGTGAGTGGGCTGCTCACGCATGGCAGAGGTGGAGGGGGGTTGCTCACAGAAAGGAAGAGAAGGAGATGAAGGTGACGCGTTGCCCGTTGTGGAGGTGAAGGAGTTAATGGGGGCGGTGGCTTGAGGTCATGAGCGGTTGGAAGTGGCTGTTGTTATGGCTGCCGCGGGGGTGCAAGGAGGTGAGGGTGGAGGTGAAGGCCTTGGCTGGGTTGGAGGCAAGGTGTTGTCGGCCATGGAATAGAGATCATGGTGATGGTGGTGGTTGCAGTGTAAGAAGAAGATGAAAAGAAGATTAGATCTTCAGGTTTAGGGATTAAATATGGTTTAGGGTATACAATTTGGAGATTATATAAAGGAAGAATCATAATGGGTATGGGTATGGGTTAAAAATAAGAATGAGTAACAGGTCTCAATGAGTAATAGTTCATGGGCTCAGGTTGGGCCTAGAGGGGAAAAGAAAAGAAACGAGAAAGGGAAAAGAGAAAGGAATTAGGATTAAGTTTAAAATAAAAATAATGGAATAATAATATATAAGTTAATACCATCAATTAAGTAACACTTAATTTAGTACTAATATTGATTAGCATTAATAAGAAAAATTAATAACAATTTATAGTAGTAGCCTATATGAAAAATGATTTAAATATCCTAATACAGATAAATAGGTGTTAACAATAAGAATCATAAACAATAACTAATAAATAAAATAGTAGTTATTACCATTAATGACTTTAAATTATATTTGTGAGAAATAGTCGAAAGGATGATTTATAAATTAATTTAATTTATAATGTTATATAACTTATAATATATATACACAAATACACTCATATTTGTATAGATACATATTTTGAAAACACACACACAGAAACACACATGCACAAAATAGATAATCAATAATAATAATATGTAAATCTAAATAAAATTAATAAAAATAAAAATACAGTATTACTAGTTAGGAAATATTATACCTTGACTGCCCGGCTTCCTAACAGTTGTAGGAAAACAATCTCTTAACTTTCCAAATGTGACAGTTAAGTCCATCAAATTTGAGTAGTCTTGACGTTATCCGCGTTGTACGTGAAACAAATAAAGTGATGAGTCAAATATGATCACTCTTAAGTGATAAAACCTATAAACAAAAATTTAAAGTCTAATACTAATTGACCATCAATTAGAAGCAAGCTGAATAGGTAATACAAGAATAAAGCGAAAATATAGAACACACTCATCAACAACTAAAAACTAAACTACTCAACAATAAACTTAATACTTTAGATTATCTCAAGTATCAAGAAATGAAATCATATACCCGTTGAAAGGCTCTAAACTTCTCGTGATTCCCCTTTTCTACTAAAAGGAATACAAAGTTCTACAGATGCTTGATAACTGGTTGCAAGGAATCCCCATAAAGAAAATAAAATCCAAACAACCATGTTTACTACTTGAACAAAAGCCTAAACAACACTTCTAAATCTTGTTAAAGGCCACAATGTCACAACTTTGGATGTACTCATTGGCTGGCTCAACTGTAAGCCGTTCCTCGATGAGGCTGTCAACAGAAACTAGGTCATCCACAATGGTCATCATGATCTGCAGCTTCTTGATGCCATACCCAACAGCCACAAGTTTAGCTGCATCAAAAAAAAAAAAAAAATGGCAGTAAGATGACAAGAAGATGCCAAAGAGTACTCAAATAAGACAACAGGATAAGAAAGCTGATTGGCAAAGGAAATTATCATGAATTTTATCACAAAACGAGAAATTTATATAAGAATCAAAAAGTTTAGCAGCATACATGCTCCCCACAAGAGGCCTGGCATTTCAATGCTACGAACAGTCTCCTCCAACTTCTTCATGTCAGTTTCATCATCCCAAGGTTTCACGTCCAAGAGAACTGATGACTTCCCACCTACAAATCAATCAAAACAAGTAAAATGCAAATCTTCAGCTGTGCACAAACACGCACAAGAAACACACAAAAGAGATGGTGCTGTGAAGTATATACGAATAATAAATGCATACTTTCTTTCTTCTTGGAAGAAGCCTTCACAGCAGCCTCCCTCTCAGCTGCAGCCTTCTTGTCCTCTTCTGTCTCATCACCAAACAGATCCAAATCATCATCCTCTTCTTCTCCAGCTTTGTCCTGAGACAACACAAGCTCATTCAATATAGCTAATCAGCAGGTTTGTGGAACATTTATATAATGTAATGAACAGCTTATTCTGTCTCAAGAGCCCAATTAAGCAAAATGCACATGCAGAAAAACAAAAAGAATTGATAGAGAACACAACATGCAGAACAAAAAAAGAAGAAGAAGACAAGCAAGCACAGGGGGTAAAAGCCGGGCAAAGATTTTGTAAAAACCAAGGACCATGTGACTCGACAGGACAATAACAAACAATGAAAATGTCTGAAAGCTGTATTCCTCCCACAAACAATGAAACTACCAACCAAAGAAACACAGACAATGATAAAAGACATCAAATGTCAAAAAAACCACCAACCAAATAAACACAGCATGGGCAAAACACATCAAATTTCAAAGTGTGTTCTAAATCTGAAAGCTCTCTGTCACAGGCACGGGCGCTCCGACACCGAAACGACACGCGGACATGTGACAAATTCTTAAAAATGCACACTTTACGTGTGCCCGTTACGTTTCGGACATGACACAGCTCCATGATAAGAGTGTTCGTACTATATAGAGATATCTTCATTAGCTCATTTGGATTTTTCAAATCCAGATGAAATGATTTCTGGTATAGGAGGATAAATTACATTATGCCTTGTGTATTGTTTCTGTAAACAAGTCTATAGTCAGCAGTCATTCCTTATTTCCGCAAAAAACCCTAGGGTGCATGTTTCTGAGAAGAACTGTGAAAGGCCCCAGGAGTTGCTTGGCCAACAAAATACATCGACGAAAATAAATGAGAAAAAGTATGAATTTCATATTGCAGTGAGTTATGAAAATGTTCAAAGAAAAACAAATGGACAAACAGCTGGGGCAGCAGGAACAGGAGCTGATGATGCAGTTTGCCCACCGAAATTCACTCCAACAGGCTGACCAGTAAATCTGGAAATTTAAGCAATGGGTATCAGAAATGGAGAGCTAATGATAGCCAGGAAGAGTTTCAAAATAAAACAAGTCATTCAGATTGAAAAATGCACAGTTGGTTATTAGCAACTATAACATACTAGATTTGATTGAATTCCAATTCTTCTTTATTGGTAATTAGCAACCAACTCTTTGAGAAAATCTCAGAAATGAACTCCACACATTTCTGTATGCAACTCAAATTTAATAGAAAAATATTGAATTGCAATGCGACTGTAGTTCGGATGTTTATAATTGACCATTAAGGATGTCTAAGCTTGGAATTTCAATACTAGATAATTAGTAGGTCCAGACCAATTTTTGATTGACACCTTACAACCAGACAAAACAAGGGAGAGAAACAAATATAACAACAACATGACTAGACAAGGGAGTTAAACAAATATAATGGCAACGTACAGGCTACAATAAACAGTAGATAGGAAAAACTCATGGAAACCGATTTATTCTTGTAACAACCATTTTAGAATTTCTTGTTTAAATTACAAATTAATTTTTGTAGTGTTAACGGTCTGTGTAATGCTATCAGCACCATAACCCCCGTAACAAAGAATCTCCTCAACTTTCCACCTTACGGTTGTTTCCGTAAAAAGATCCAAACATTCATAAAACTAACTACAGGTGTAAATTAAAATCAAGAGAAGTTAACATACACTACAAATACATGACGTGATTTGGTGGGCACCTCAAAGCTCTGATCAGATTTGGTAAGGCTCACATAACCAAGGTTACAACAACTATAAAAAATATTTCTTATTTCTCATACAAGATGGTTGAGATAAAAAATTTGGCCGTTTTCTCGATGTTGATCCAGCCAGCATTGGGCATAGTTTGGGAGGTCCATGACACATTCACAGCCTACAGCAAAGAATTAAACAGTGTTGTATCCAGCCAGCATTGGGCATAGTTTGGGAGGTCCATGACACATTCACAGCCTACAGCAAAGAATTAAACAGTGTTGTAGAAAGTAAAAGCAGGGGCAAAACAACAACATATGAGCAAAGAATTAAACAGTGTTGTAGAAAGTAAAGGCAGGGGCAAAGCAACAACATATGGAAGCTTAGCACTGCTGGGCTTTTTTAGAAAGTAAAAAAAAGAAAATAATAGAAAATAAACCCAGAGATTAAGTAATTGCATAAATAACAAAGAAAAAAATAACACTAAAATCTCAATAAACATCAACATACAAAGATAATTCATACAACAGGATTTGGTGGTGGTGGTTTGGCCGAGGGGTTGTGAGTGCTAAAAGTGCATGCAAGGAAAGTGGGTGCTTAAGCGGGAATATAAATGAGCTTGTTGCATGCCAAGGGTGAGAAATTATCTACATGCTTAAAACATGTAATTTGGCACCAGGATGTGAGAAACCAAGTGATTCTCCTGTGTTCTTTAACACGATAAGAAAAGAGCACATTGGAGTTCATGGTGCTAGGATCTAGCTTACTACAAAATTGGCACAAGACAAAGGTTGCATAAATTTAGACCAAATGCTAGAATGCTCTAGTTCTAGCTTTCAAGATGTCTACTAAAAGGAGAATAAAAAAGATAATACGTGTCATAGCCTTTTAAAAGACGAAGAATGAATTACAAATGTAAAAAAACACTTACTGTGAGGAAATTAAAATCTTTATAGCATTGCTATAGAAGAGAAGCAGAAGATAACCAAGGAAAATGAAGGGGAAAAAAAACAATAATAGAGGAATATCAAAGAAGGGGGGGAGTGAGAGAGACAGTTTCAATAACTTCTTATCTATTTCTACAGAAATAAAGCAATCAAAGAAGGCTTTTGCCTTTGCGTCGCTTAAAAAAAGTATGAAGTAACCAGAAGTAGTTTAAATACTGCTGGATGCTGGACCAGAACACCAAAGAACAGCAGAAGAGATCTTCAAGCAGAGAGCAAATCTCCATAAGATATTAATTAAAAAAACAAAAACTGGATAAAGCATCTGCAGTTAAACGAATATTCAGGGTAAATCCTTTGGTTTTTTGCCTGAAACATTTTACCACCTCCCATCAAGACAAGCTGGAAATAAGCTCCAAGCTATCATCACGCAACACTCCCACCCCACCTTTAGTCTATTGTCAAATAAAATTACACGAATCTTGTTTAGATTTAACAATATTTAATGAGCGATGACCACTTTCCATTACAAGCATGCTCAGACAAACAAAAGGTCAAGTCATTAGGATGTAAGAGCCAATCACATATATGAGATACATGCTTCCACTATTTTATACATGGAACTAAAATAACAATCCCAACCTCTTAATATTCCTTCCTTCTAATTTACTTGCTCAACCAGATATGAGAGAGAGAAAAACCCAACACTTACATCCTTTGTAACCAGTTAGCTTGACCAAAAATAGAGCTATAACTAATTGTGTCATCAACATCAATTTTGCAAAAAACTTACGACACATTCACAATGATCCACCTCTAAAAACCATTCATAAAAAACTTCTTCTTAAGCACCCATAACTTTGTCTTAATGCACAAGCTTGAACCGAGGCTTCCATTACTTGGGGTCTAATGAGTGGCAGTTAGTCTACTAGGTGAGAAATTGAACAAACGAATCAAGTAGGCATACTCAAAGCCCACTTTTGTGCTAGTAAGGTAAGGTAACCAAACCCAATCCGCCAAATCCTGTTCCTCAATGGGTGTCGAGTTTGGCATAGATTGGTAAATGACGCGCAGGGGGGCGGGGGGGGGGGGGGAGGGGGGGGGGGGGGGTTGGGGGTTTACAAAGTCCAAAATTGAACACACATGTTGCATAAACTTCTTACTAAAGCGCACAAACTTGAGAAGTTGACCAGTGAAGCAATCAAAATAAAATGAGATGAATTTTTTAACCCAAAACGATTAACTATTCATACATGGGCCCCAATGAATCAACCAACCACTCTTTTATTATCTTGTTTGTGCATGATTGAATTCAATAATTCACATACCAACTCCAGCACATTACAAGTACTTGCCATTTTAATTGGGTTCCTGTTAGAAAGACATGAATGCTCTTTCAAGTTACCACTCTGTGTTAAAAGAGCTGAAGGAATAGGAAAATCATTTAGTAAAGAAAAATAACGAGGCAAACCTTCAAATTCATTCAGGGATTATTAGGAACCATTGACTACTTTCTGTCCATTCAAACTCTTGAATAATCATTATGAAAGAGTTAGACTATAACATAGGTGCATTCAGAAAGATTATAGCTAATATGATATTATATTTGTTTTCTTTTAAACATGACTACCAGTATAGTTCAAACGCTAACCGAATGTACTTGGTAATCACAAATCCAAATTCGGGTTGAATACAGAGATTAGACTTAATTGGATATCAAGGAAAAGAAACAAATAGTTGGACAGGAGATCATGGTAGGCCTTAAATTTAGTCTTCTATTGTATTAAAATAATAAAATTATATAAGATCACATTGCCTTGACTTGGTTTTAATCAAGATGTTACAGCATATTTTAATATTTATTTTTACATAGATGTACACACGCGCGCGCGCACAGAGAGAGAGAGGGGGGGAGAGAGAGAGAGAGAGAGAGAGAGAGAGAGAGAGAGTATGCTAAGATATGGATCAGATTTCAAATAGCTTACCAGGACTGCATATGTGTCCATTTAACAAACTATATCAGGTATCCATGTTTTCCAGGAAACAAACACCTAATTGGATTCAAAACGAATTATTTAGATTTGTTAGCATTCTTACTAGAAAGTCAAAATTGCTATTGATGCCCCAGAACTACCCAAGTAGTACCATGGAATTACAAATTTATAGGAAGAAGTGACTTCTTGCCTTGGAAAAGCAATTGGCTCTTAGGGAAACCCAAAAAGAATTCTTTAAAATATATCCCAAGTCCCTATTTATGAATGAAGAAGAGTCATTACATGGTTTCCTTTTTTCTGGTTGCTTAGTTACTGAGTATCATTTCATTTACCCAAAAAAAAATAGATTCCCTAAATCTGAATTCAGCTAAAATTTTGAGTTTATAAGGCAAGCAAACTATTCCCAATCCTCCCCTGACAGCCCCTTGATGCAACAGTTCACATCAAAATCTGTCTCCAAAGATTATTATCAGAGAGAGAGAGAGAGAGAGAGAGAGAGAGAGAGAGAACAAACTCAAACTATATAGATAATAAGTATTGTGGAGGGAATTTTCCACCACACAAGTGAATGAACGGTCAATCCTCACCACAAGCGAGAGCTGAAGTGGGATAGTACACGTAAATAAAACACAGCAAAGAAAAGAGGGACAGAAGAATTTTCGTGGAAACCCTTGATCAGGAAAACCATGAGAAGGAGGAGCTTCACTATACTTCACAGGCAAGCAACATGAATTACGGGAGTCAAAAAGATGTGCAGATTGGAATCAGAATCGAAGTCGCAAAGTAAGAAAATGTCCCGGTCACGCAAAACTCCTTGCCAGGAAAAAAAAAAGTCTCTTTCTTCGTTGGAGGTGGGTCTACTTATACTTGACTGAGCTTTTGGTATGGAGGCAGATGGGTACGGGCGTGATCTTCATAACTGCACGATTTGCACATGTCGACTTGTAATGATCACGATCAGTGGTGTTGATTTGTTGGAATTACATACAGGAAGATCCGCCACTGTCCATAACTGCCCCCGTTGAATGACGTTAGACGTTATGAACGTGGAGCATTATAAGGCTGCGTAACTGTCGGCAGAGATCGGGGGATCTGTTGCTGGAGCTGCTTGGTATGGAGCTGAAGTCATCCGAACGGAAGAAGCCTCGAAGCGGATAGGATCTTGGAGGTCGAGAATAGTATAAACTTCGGGGAGAGCTCTAATGTACCTCAAAGAGTTGGAAGGTGAGGCACTATGTCACCTTCTTGGACGGGATCAGATTTTGATCACTACAGATGCCCCTCGCTCTTTCGCTTGTCGAGCCTGCGGACAAGAAGTCAGAAGAGCGGAGTTGGTAGAAAACAATTTAACGCCTTAAGTTCGTCTTGATGGGCAGACAAGAATCTGGATCATCATAAATGCGGATTTTCAAGATTTAATTATAGGTTGTATAACTAGTTGTCGCATCAGTCGGCTAGATCTCTCTGGGAACGGATCTGCGTCTCTTCGTATCCAGGAGTCATAATGACTGGGGTGTAGGCTTTCGTGTTTTGACAGCGACGATTAATCTTCTGCTAATTCGGTTAACCGAAAATCTTGAGACATGAACCAGCTTTTCAGAGATTGAAAATTTGAATTGGAAGTCATTCGGCTTCTCTTTCATCTATAAATAAAGTGAAACCCTTAGATAGAAATCACTTCTGCTACCTTCTCTAAAGAACCCTTGCTTCAAAATCATCTCTGCTTTGCTAGGTCGCCATGTCTTCTTTCTCCTTCATCAGATAGAGGAAGGAAAAGGAGATGACAAAGGTGGAGGAACGGTGATCAGGCCCTCGCCATGCGGGAGTCTGATTGGTGCGCCACATTAGTCGTAACCTGTTACGCGACATAAGTAGTCATAACATGGTGCCATCGTCAGGGATGGCAAGTGAGAGTCTGACTCCGATTGAAAGTGGCACTTGTCCTGGGCGACTCTGGGTTGCTAGTGCGATTCCAGAGCCGTCCAGTCATGTCTTGCAGGCTTCAGTCTGCTCGGACGCCGGTGCTCGTGCTTGGAGATTTCTTCTTTGCAGCGAGAAATAAGAGAAAATAAGGTGTTTTCGTGAGGGCTCCGCCGATGAATTACTCTCTTCCAGAGCCAGACCTCTTCCTCATAACACAAGGACGTGATGTGACATCATCACCGCCTTGTGTCTTGCAGGAGTCCGTCTGGACTTTGGAAGGCTTCTTGATGCTTATCTCTCTATGAGATGCGCGAAGGATGTCGGTTCCGGTTTGGCTTCCTTAGAGGCGTGTTCCAGGCGGAGAGGAAAAGACCTTACGCTGAAAAAGCTTTTATTTTTGTGTGAATGAACCTCTTGGAGTTGCTTCCGGTGTTTCTGAATAGTGGTGTAAGCAATAAGGTCATGCCTTCCGACAGATGTTCTTCGGAGTAGCTTTATTGGAGCTCAAAGAAAAAGGCGTTGGATTGCTTGTTCAGAGCCATGGCATAGATGAAGGTGGAAGGCTATTCCGGAAAACATCTTCCGAAGAACAAGTCTTTGTTTCTTCCCGCATTGGGGTCTATTAACGGTGGCAAGACTGGAGGGATCGAATCATTTTCAAAAAAAAAAAAAAAATGTAAACACAAAAGTGCAATGAAACTTTGTATTCCCCTTATTAGATGTAATCAAGTATGTATTAAAGGAATGTATTCAGAATGGAAGTAAAAACATATATGTGTGTGTGGAATGGAAATGATTGTATGGATCTTGCATGGCTTGCTTTACCGTTGGCTTTTTGGAATCGATATGATCATGCCTCTTCGGAGTGTTAATCTCTATCGCCGGTATGGTTAGTATGTCCTCAGAGTAATTGATAAGCTTGCAGTGTTAGTTTCTGAGTGAGAGTAGTCTCATCAACGATACCTGCAAACTTTTGACCTCCGAGTAAAAAAATCCCAGCAGCAGAGTTGGATTCACGGTTGCTTCTGAGTGGGGGTTTGACCCTGTGAACTTAAGACTCTGAGAGGAAAAAATCCCAGCAACAGAGTAGGGACTCCGAGCAGGGGTATGACCCACAGTGAAAGGAGCCCGTAGGCTGGAGTCTGTGTTGCCATCTCCGAGTCGAGGAGTCCCATTAGCGGGAGGTGCAGACTTTCGAGAGGGGAAGGATGATATGCACACAAGCATGTAATGAAACAATCTTATAATAAATGTTAATGCAGCATAATAAAAGTAATGAAAAGCTAATATAAATTAAACAAAAATTTATGTATACGCACCTCCTAATCACACGAAACTAGTACATCGAGATGATAATCAAAACAAGGAAACCTTCACGTATATAACATGATTCGCGCGGTTATAAGCTGAACATACATAATCCATACAATTTAAACAAATTGAGCTAACAGCCTAACAAAACTATGCATACTCAGCTTTTAATCAGACAAAACTAGTACATCGAGAGGATAATCCAAACAAAAAACTCCCATGTATATACCATATGCCTCGTGCAGTTATAAGCTGAACATACATAAATCCGTGTTATCTTGGGATGAGCAATTCATGTAAGTATATGCAAAGGTTGTATTCGAATACTTGAATGATCGTACCTTCCCGAAATGCTTGAATACTTCAGCCTCTAATCACATGAAACTAATATGTCGAGCAGATAATTCAAACAAAGAAACCTCATATATATACCATATGTCTCGTCAAATTATAGGCTCTTCGAAATGCTTACCTGTAAATTTGAAAGGAGTTTCAAAGTGGGGGCGCGACCCAACGACAAATTGGATGTGTCGACTGAGCGGGGGTAAAACCCACATAGAGTGACGATCTGGACCTCCGAGTGGGAAAAATCCCAACAGCAGTGCTGGGTCTCCGAGTGAGAGGGAATCCCAGCAGCGAAGTTAGGTTCACGGTTGCTTCCGAATGGGGGTTTGACCCATCAACAAAGCTGTAAACTTGGTAAAAACCTGAAGTGGGAGTGTGACCCATTGACAAATTAAATGTGTCTACTCCGAGCGAAGGTAAGACCCATAGCAGAGTGATGATCCGATTTGAACCTGACAGGGAAAACTATCAGGGGTTCATCCGCCCGTGAGTTCAGATGACGGGAGCTTGTGTTGGCCCAAAGACCCATCACTCTAGTTTTGATGATGATTAACTCATGTAGTTATAGTACTAATGATCTTGTATTTATTTTCTCAGATATTTGATCAAGATCTTAGTAAGTGTTTAGCTTCAACAAAAAATTCAAGGTTAAGTTTTGGAGCTAGCACGTATTGATTCAAAAGCTCACGCATCAAGATCGCATCAAGTACTCAAGAGGAGTCTAGCTCATGGATCAAGGTTTGGACCAAGTCAAGAAGGAGAAGATGATTTTCAAGAGAAGATTTTCAGGAGACTTGTGTAAGTGTTAAGATTTGTTTTTAGATAAAATATAAAGGATAGATTAATTGTGGATTGCTCAAGTTCATATACACACACAAAATTTATATGTGTTTTCATAAGATAGTTTTGTATTTAGAAAAATATCGTTTTGGATTTATCAAAACTTAATTTAGAGCTTATTGTCAAAAACATAGATATTTCTTCTCATATGTGTAGTGGATCATATCCATACACACCAAGCCTTAAAAGTGTTTAAAATATCTTGTTTTTGTATTTAGAGAAGTTTTAAAAAAATCATTTTTCAATTTGGAGATTGATTTTGAAAAATACATGTAATAGTTCAAAATGTTTGTAATATGTATTGATTTTTAATCAAACATGTTTGTATATCAAATTATGTTAATGAACTTATTTTTGTGAAATTTATGAGAATTTATGGGATTTTATTGGAGTTAAAATAACAAGATTTTTTTAACCCCAAAATTTCAGCCAGTCTATGCTGTCGATCGGACCGGTCGACCGATGTGCACAACGGACCAGCCTACAAAGCCGGTCGACCGCGCAGTCGACCGACTGAAAGCGCCCAACTCTCAGGTGCTGGCCGGTCGACTGGGCGGTCGACCGATAGGCTTGGCCCGATCGACCGGACGGTCGACCGGAGGCACAACGGTCAGAAATCCGACCGTTGGCCAGTCGACGGTCGACCGACAGCAGGATTTCCTGCTGAGTTGGACCCCAACGGCTAGATTTTGGAAGCCTATATAATGGGGCTATTTTTGGCTATTTTGGATAAGATTTGAAGAGGGTTTTTGAGATAGTTTTTCCTACCTATCTTAGAGGTTTTCTCCACTTGTTTTAGAGCCAATATTTCCATATCAAAAGGAGAGTTTTTCAAGAGTAGTTTCAAAAGAGATTTCTTGAGTTTTTCACAACATCTCTATCCTAGTTTTTCTCACATACTTGAGCTTTCCATTGCTATATCAATCCTATAGGGAGCTTTGTTGTGAGAGTGTTTTTAGGTGATCAAAGTGTTGAGATCACCAATGTGTTCATCTTGTATTTGAGGAGTCGAACTTGCGGGTTCGTGTTGTTTCGAGTTCTTGTGGGAGCTCGGTGTAGAGGTGCGGTCTCGGCAAGCTAGTGTGCTTGCGTGTGTTGTTCTTGCGAGAACAAGAGAGGGACTAGTGAGTCCAAGGAGTTCTAGTGTGAACTCGTTGTAGGTGTGCGCACCAAGTGATCCGGTGGGATCGATTTTAGTGGAAATCCTTCATAGTGTTGAAAGCGGAGACGTAAAGCAAGGGTGCTCGAACCTTGAAACAAATCTCCCGTGTTTGCGATTGCTCTCTCTATCTCTCACTTGTGTTTATATTTTACATGCTTACATTGCTTATATCTTTATATGCTTGATATATCTTGTGCTAAATTGTTATATGCTTGGGATTGCTTGCTCACACTTGCATTCAACCAAAAGAGTCATAATGGCACCTCAACTCTTAATCTAGAGAAATCTTGAGGAGATAGTCCAGAGCCCTTCATCAGGAATTCGGCTACACTCTTGTATTATACCTTGTGTGTTAGTTTAATAATTTTAGTTTACTTAAACAATTTTTAATTCCGCATTAATCATTAGATTAGCTAGTCACCTATTCACCGCCAGGTGACCTACAGCTTGTAGGCTAGTGTTTATGTTCCGAATCTAGCAAAGGAAAACTATCAAGGATACATCTGCCCGTGGGTTCAGATAAAGAGAGCTCGTAGGCTAGTGCTTATGTTCCGAGTAGGGTGTGACCCATACGCGGAACATTAAACGCAGCTCTGAGGAAAAAATTCTAGCAGCATAGTAGAGACTCCGGGCAGGGTAGGACACAGCGAAAGATTTCGATTCCCATAGGATAATGGATAGGGGGGACCCGTAGGCAATTGCTTGCATTGCCGTCCCCGAGCAGGTGTGGAACCCACAACGGAGTGTACAAGCATTGGACTTTGCGTGGGGTAGGACCCATCAGCAGAGCAGGGTTTGCAGTTGTCTCCGAGTGGGCGTAAGACCCAGCAGCGGAGCGGCGAACTTTAGTCGGAGTGTGGGAAGTCCAAGCAACATAGTACGTTAAAATGATTAGGAGCAAAACATAATTTTATTTGAAAAAAATTAAGTACATGAAAATCAAAGCATAAGGGAGATCATGGATAGGTGTACTGCCATGTTAGGAAAGGTAGGATCGAATCACTTGATTGCTTTGTATTAGGTGATCACATGCTGTGGTTGGGTAGGGGCAGAGCGCTCGACTGTCCGAATCCGAATGTTTCTTCGAGTGTGAGGACATATTCCTTGAGGAAGCCCTGACAGATGAGCTCTTCTAGGTACCTTCGGAGGCTCCAACAATGGATAGTCTTGTGCCCCTTCCCATCGTGGTAGGAGCGGTACTCTTCTACTCTGGGATGCGAAGGGTCGTACTGGATGGGTCTTGAATGCCTAATCTAGGGTTGTTCCTTGATAGTGTTGAAGACTTCATTAATGAAGAGCCAGAGTAGAATAAATTGCTCTATCGGCTTGTAGGCTTGGAGGAGACTTGGTGAAAAGATCAAGAGCAATTATCTCGTGTAGGCTTGGAGGAGACTTGGTGAAAAGATCAA
The DNA here is from genome assembly GCA_038442645.1 of Agave tequilana. NCBI lineage: Eukaryota > Viridiplantae > Streptophyta > Magnoliopsida > Asparagales > Asparagaceae > Agave > Agave tequilana. The sequence goes on along the minus strand of JAVJIF010012755.1, from coordinate 10,126 downwards.
GAGCAATTGTCTCTTGTAGGCAGATTGTCCCCGGTTCCGATCTTGGGCATGAGCAAAGGTTTCATGCGGAGACTTTAATTTTTTCCCATTGTCTCCACACTTCCGAGTGGTTGGAGGAAGTCTTCATTGCCTCCTCCAACTAGATGTACGGCTGAACTCGTAATAGAACCTCGCTCATCCGAGTGATATTGTGCTTCAGAAAATATTTGTACAGCGGGTGAGACCTGCAGCCTGCTGATGAATGCAAGTGCAAAGACGTTAACAAAGTTGGGGACCTTAGCCAGTTGGCTTTAAAAGCCGATGTAAGATTTGAGACAGTCGCTCTCCCTTATCTTGACAGTGAGAAGATGATTGTTCCTCTTAGCTTTCCGGCGAGATGCGTACTAGGTAAGAAACTATTAGGACACCTCGAAATTGCGGAGAGAATGTGGTGGCAAGAAGTAAAACGAATCAAGACCACACTTTTCAGAGTGAAAGGGAAAGTGAGGAGGCACATGATTGGATCATTGCAAAACTAAACTACCATTTTGTTTCGAAAATGTCTGATGTGTTGGACTGAGTTGCTCAATTCGGAGTAGTAGTCAAAGGATAGAGTCGAGAACTCGCACTTCAGGATCTCTTTGGAAAAGGGGAATCACAGACTTCGACAGCAGAAGGTGTTGATTTACTGTTGAGCTGCAACTTAGCTTCCTTGATTCGTCTTTGATCAACTCATCGAGGATCTTGACGTTGAGAGATTTACTGTCTTCAGGCTCGCTTTCCAACCGTGTCAGCGTTGGGATGTTCTAAAGGGCAAGGTTCTAAATATCGGATATCGGGATCATATCGGATGGGGGTTTTTCATATCGCATATCGGATATCGGGGGAGATATCCAGGATACGCGCGCATATCAAGCATTCATATCGAACATTATATATAATGAAATATTGATAACTAAAAGTTGATTTAGTGTCATAGATATCTACCTAATAAAAATGATGTAATATGCATGCAAAGATAGTAAAAAAATGATGTACATTTGCATGCAGTCGTGCAATAAATAAGTTATTTCATATCGGTCGATATATCGGGCGATTTATCGGCCGATATCGGGTAACTTATCAGCCGAGATTTCAAATATCGACCATTTTTTGCTACAAATGATATGGTGAACAATTTTTCCATATCGTATCGGCAACAAGTAAAAAAGGAGGTATCGGACGATATCTCGACCAACTCAGACGATAATTAAAACAGGGCTAAAGGGCAACGATTTAGGTGGGGAGTTGTTCGTTGAGCTGCCTCAATGCCTCTTGTTCATGGATGGTGTTATCGTGGACAAGAGTCATCTGCTCCCGATAGGGTTGAGACTTGACCGAGTCGGAGATGACTCAGCCGCGATCGAGAGCCGTCTGCTCCTGATAGGGTTCGAAAACTCAGTCGAGTCAGAGATGACTCGGACGAGCCTACAGCCTGGGCTCCGATTTTTGATCAATTCGAAGCCGACTCGACCTCGACGATTAACTCGGTCGAGTCCCAATACAACTCGGGTTGACTCAACCGAGTTGACGCCGAGTCAACCCAAGCTACTGTGAGCCTGTGAGCGACGATTTAAAATGGGGGAAACCAGATCTGAGACTGAGCTCCCCTCTTCCTTCACCCTCGCCCGTGAGCCCTCTATCAATGCATTGTTCACCTCTTCCTTCACCGTCGACACCTTTCTTCAGGTAAATCTCTCTGACTCCCCCTCTCCTAATCTCCCTCTTCCGATCTATCTCACACCCCCCTCTTTCTCAAGGTTCAAAAATTCGGTCATTCTGGTTTTAAACCGTCGAGTCGAAACCAGAACGGCCTTCTCTGTTCCGAGACTGATCCACGAGTCAACCTATTGCATTGTTTTGCTTGACTTGAGCCGACTCGACCGAGTCTCCCGAGTCGGAACCGAGTCAAGGCCGACTCGGCCGAATCAGCTGAGTCAGCCCGAGTTAAGGCCAAGTTAAGCCAAAATTTTATATAATTATTTTATATAATTTAAATTTTTAGTAAAAAGGTAGTCAAATCTTTGCTTTTGTGAAAAGAGTAGTTAATTTAAAATTAATTAATTTTATATAATTTACTAAATTATGCATTTATTTTGATATTTTAATACCGCGACGCATGTATTTATGCATTATATTCATGTTTAGTGAGTTAGGTGATATGTTTTAGACATGTTATATATTAATTTTGATGTCTACATTTTTTTTAAGATTTGTTGTGAATTTTTTCAAAAAAATTTGATCCCTCTATGTAGCATTTCGTTTGTCTCGCACAAGTCAGGGCCGCGACGCTGCGACCGATGTGGAACGGTACCTGCCGAGTCGGCAGCCAAGGCCATCGCTCCCGATCTCTCTCTGTCTCACTCCCGTCCGTCGATCTCTCTTTCTCTGTCTCACTCTCCCTTTTCATATTAGATTTATCATATAAAGTAGATACTTAGTTTAATTTAAATTAATCTCTCTTAAGATATTTATTTAATTTAATATAGTTAATTTAATTTAAATTAAATAGATATGATTTAATTTAGTTTAGTTTAAAATTTAATTTACTTTAAAAGTATAGCTGTAGGCTTAATTTTTAACTTAATTTAAAAATAAAGATTTAAAAATTTATTTTAATTTAAAAAAATCTTGTTTTTAAATTTAATAAGATATTGTTTTAATTTAATAGAACTGGTTTTTAAACAAATCTTGTTTTTTAAATTTAAATTTATAGATTTGATCTTTAAATATGACGGATGTATTTATTCATTCTTTTTATCATTATTGTGCTAGGTTTTGAACATGTGATACATAAATATTGATGTCTATGTTTTTTTTAAAAATTTGTAATGATCTTTTCAGAATTCTTTGAGCTTTTTTATGTAGCATTTTTCGTGTATCGCTCGAGACCGGTCCGCGACGTCACGACCCGATGTGTCTCAGTGCCCGCCGAATCGGCAGTCAAGACCGCGACTTTGAACCATGGCTCCCGATCATGATTTAACTGAGCTTGTTGCTCTTTCATCCGCTCTTTCATTTTGACGAGTATCTAAAGGAGCTGGGCTTCGTTCTGCAACAAGGATGCTTGGAAGTTGGCGGTTACCCCCTGAGGTCAGTTAGAGCCTGTGTCTTCGGTAGTATGTGATTGATCGATGACTGGAGGGAAAATCGTGCCCAAATGGCGCTTGATTGACTTGCCCTTTGACGCGACACCGTTGAGGGTAACGGTTTGCTTTCTTAGGGTCATTGGCGTTATGGAAAAGGCTTTCAAAAAGTCTTTTTGAGAAAGATTTTGTGACTTTTAGGAGAATCTACTTATACTTATACTTGATTAAGTTGTTGGTATGGAGGCAGATTGGTACGGACGTGATCATCGTAACTGCACGATTTGCACATGTCGACTTGGTGTAACGGTCGCGTTCAATAGTGCTAGTTTGTTGAGATTCAAGAAAATTCGTCATTGTACATAACTGTCCGCACTGAGTGGCATTACACATTATGAACGTGGAATATTATAAGACTGCGTAACTGTCGGCAGAGATCAAGGGTGATCTGTTGCTAGAGCTGCATGATTCAAAACTGAAGTCTTTGGAATGGAGGAAGCCTTGGAGTAGAGAGAATCTGCTGTGCGAGTTGGAAGATAAGGGACATGTGTCACCGTCTTGGACGGGATCAGATTTTGACCACTACAAGTACAAAGTCCAGAACTACCATCTGTTAAAACTAATCTCAGCAGCAAGTTATTGACATTTTTAGTTTTTTTATCAAAAAAACACCACAGTTATAACAAAAATGGAAGAAAATCTTTTAAATAAAAAAAGAGATAAAAGAAGCCGCAAAATCTATGAAATCCATCAAGTAGCTAATTCTTCATTGTATCATATAAACAATCTAATAAAGAAAACTAAATCCATGGTCATGTTCTAGCACAAAAATTACAAATTAATTTATACCTCGAAGCAAGAACCAAGTACACGCTATGGTACCATTGGGCAACATTGGGGAAACCCGCACCAGGATTCTGAGGCACAGCTCCGAAGACCTTAACGTCATCTTTGGAGATCTGCTCTCTGTATTCCAATCAAAAATAATTATTTCAAATATAAAAACTTAATTTTTCTCAAAATCAAAAAAGAACTCTTCAACAAAGTGATCAAGAAACAAGAAATATACCCTGAGATGTAGGTTTTCCCAGATAGGTAGGCCTCTAGGGTTTTGAGGCCAGATTCAGTGTGCAGATCTGAGAAAGAGAGAACCGCCATTAGGATAGAGTTTCTGTTTCGAATGGATCTGCTAGATGAGATGAAACCCTAAACCTAGCTGTCAAACCGCTGCCAAAAACCCTAGAGAGAGAGAGAGAGAGAGAGAGGGGAGAGGAGAAGGGGGAAGAACGAGGTGTGAAGAGATATTTAAACACTGTTTATTGTATTATTTAAATAAAAAAAACCGGACCGGATTGGGGTCTAAAATTCGAATATTCCGATTAAACTCTGTTGTATTAGTGGGACTCTTCTGGTTGTAACTTTACAGGCTGTCCGTGGGTTGGATCCGGTACGGATCTTTCATAATTTTCGTGACCAGAACCAAGCCCGGGTCCTCTAATTTGATTTAATTGGGTTGGATTTTTTTTATTTTTCTGAAAAAGAAATTAGAAGGTTTGCCTTCGATTAGGTTGCAAATAAAGCTCCAGGTGCAAGATCGATCTCAAATATTTTTCTTTCATAAATTTTTTATCAGTTATTAAAATGAATTTTATTCCGTTAATGATTTTACTAATAGAATCGTTGATGCATGTAGTTTTCATCCTTATAATTAGTGAAGCTAAAATTGTCTGAGATTTTTTAGTCTATTTAGTGGAGATAGACTTCCTTTCAAAAAGATTTGAGCTCGAATTCTTCCAACTCAAATATAATCCTCTGACATTCAAATACAAAATTCAAATAGAAAATTCACTCCGCTGAAGTTAATTTATATTATTTGAGGTATCTATAAATCAAAAATCAAGTGTTTTGAATAATTTTTGCTCATCCTTCAAGCGACGCAAAATGGACGGCTAAAAGTAGTGAGTTGGTTAGATCTATATTCTTAGACATACAAATTCTTAATCCGATTATTTGATTATGATCTAAATATTTAAAAACCCCTACAAACCAATTTTTATTAGGTTTCGAATGTTTTACACTGTTAAACTAACCAACTCACTATAGACCGTCTGTTTTATCCCTACTTGATTTTTTATTTATAAATACTTGAAATAATATACATCAATTTCAACAGAGTGAATATTCGACTGTCAGACGTTGCTATATGAGTGAGAAGGATTCGACCTCAAATCTTTTTAAAGGACACAAGTTTATCTCCTATTTAGTGTTCTTTTTTAGAATAATGTGAAGTAGTGATGTAACACCCCGCTCATTAAAATATGAATTTAATATTTCAATCCTTGATTTGAGACATTATACAGATTATTGGAGGTGGTGATTAAATTAAATTTTATTATAATGAATCTTTTTAAATTTTGTGAGAAGAATTGAAGTGAAATGATAATCATAAATACCAGTATATGGATAATTTGGAGTGAAATTAAATATTTTAAATTTTGTGGTATGAATATACAAATGAGTATGTATGTACATGCTGGTGTGTTTATATATATGATAATGTACAAGTATTATACCCACTTGTTACTCTCAATCTATTAATCTATGATTAATTTAGTGGGTGGAGTGAGGTGGCTTAACCTTAAGCTACATGGGGATTTGAGGAGGTGATGAGGCATCAAAAGGCTTAATGTTTACACATCTAAATGAATAAAATCATGGGTCAATGATCATTTTTCACCATCCCTCACTTCCTCCCCCAATTTTTTTCCCACCTACCTTCCCTGGTGGTGAGCAGCGACGAAACCCCCCACCAAATTCGATCCCTCTCTCTCCCAAATTCTCTCAATCTCTCTCTCATTTCCCAAATTTCTCCCTCCTTCGGGATCTCTGAGGCGGCAACGAGCTGGGAGGTGCGTTGCTGGTTGCCGGTGCAGCGGGAGGCACGCCGGCGCAGCTGCTGCTAGCGCTGCCGCTAGCAGCCGCTGCTTGCCACAACAGCTGCTGTTGGTGCTAGGGCTGAGCATTTAAACCCAAAAACCGAAAAAAAAGCCTGAACCGTCGAGTTCGGGCGGTTCGGTTCGGTTTAAAATCGATCGGGTTCGGTTGCGGGTTATTTTTGGTGAAAATTCGGTTATTTCGGGTCGGGTCGGTTTTCAATAATTGAAAACCGAGCCGACCGAAAAACCGACCGACATTATTCCATTTCCAATTTCTAAAGGCCCAGAGCGTCGAGAGCGAGCCCAGAACCCAGACCCAGAGGGCCAGAGCCCAGAGGCCCGCCCGATGCTCCCCGCGTGGTGCGCTACCATGGGCCACGGCCCCATGGCCCACAGGTGAGGTGACAGGCTCATTAGTCATTAGGGCTTTCTCCTCTGACTGAGTCCTCTCTCACTCTGCCCTAAACCTAAATTAAAGCAAGCGGCTGCGAGGCGATGCGAGGCGATCGACGCTGCGACTGCGCGTTGATGACGGAATCTCGGATCTCCTCCTCCTCCGTCGCTCCTGTAGCCCTCCTCCTCGTCTGAGTCGTCTCCGAAGAGGCGACGACGGAAGCTTCTCTACGCAGACACGAGTCACGCGATCTCCGACGAGTCCAACGACAGATCGCTCCACCCTCTCTTCCCATCGTGATCTCCTACGACGGATCCCTCCTCCTCATCGAATTCCCATCTCGACGAGACGACACCTACAAGTACAACTGCGGAATCGCTCATATACGCAGCGTAAGTTCTAAATTTAGGGTTTTCGATAATTATTAGGTTTTTGATTTTTTTTTTTTTGTGATATGTTGAGTAGGGCTGAGGCTCTGAGCATTCAAATTTGCATCAATTCTTTATGTGATTGTCTCTCGTGTCTCTTCTTCAGCTGATGGCTATTCAGTATATGTAAAGAGTCTGCCTTTGAGTGCTACACCTGCGCAACTTGAAGAAGAATTCAAGAAATTTGCTCCCATCAAGCCTGGTGGGATACAAGTTAGGAGCCACAAGGTTTTCATCTTTACTGACAGTATTACCTTCCCAATTACTGTACCAATCTCTACCATTATTCTCTTCCCTCAGTATTACCTCTAATGATTTTTTATATAAATGCAGCTGCAAGGATTTTGTTTTGGTTTTGTGCAATTTGAATTGGCTAGCGCTGTACAAAGTGCATTAGAGGTAAACCTGCAACTAGTTGCATTTTATTTTTCTCAAACTTCTGCAAGTTCTTGCTGTAGCTTAAGAAAAATTTAATCTGTCAGCACTTCTTATGATTCACCTGCAAATGATATATCTCTTGCTGTAGCTTAAGAAAAACCTGCAAATGATTTAGAAATTGTATATCTCTAGCTTTGATATATCTCTAGCTTTGATTTAGAAATTCTGAGAGAAGTGAGAACTGAGAACATTGCATTCCAGACTTCCAGACCCAGTAGGATTTTTGATGGATTGTTTTTATTTATAATTTTGAATCTTTGATATAGATCATTATCAAAGCTTTCATTTTCATATAAAATGATCACAATTCATCTTCAGCTCATCACAATTTGTAGTTTTAGTGTTTTAATATAAAATAGGAAAATATAAAATAGGAAAAATATTCTCAGCTCATCACAGATTCACAATACAGTCTACTTTCTGTTTGTATTTCTATTTTCATGCTTGGAAATTGGAATGCTTAATTGCTTATTAATTATTATGCTCTGGACCTCTGGTTCCCTAATTATAAAACTATTTATGTTTGTTTTAAAGTTAAGCATGTGTTGGTAAGTTTGTATAACAACTTAGGCATATATTTTTTATTCTCTCTGCAGTCTGCAAGGCAGTACACTGTACACAAAGGAAATCTGAGATATGAAAGAAAGTCATCAACAACTGCCGTTAAGCTCTCGACCTCCTTTAGCACCATCAAGCTCTCGACCTCCTTTAGCACCATCAAGTTCCGGTCTCCTTTGGAGCCTTCAGCTGCACCTCAACCTCAAGCACCCCCGCCGCCTCCGGAACAGCTGACAACTGCCTCATCTTCAGGTTCAATTGAGGTTAGTTGATGAATTTTAAATCTTAGAAATTTTAAAATATATGATAATAACTACTTATGACTTATCTACATTTTCTTTGTTCGTACTTTGTAGGTTGAACAAGGACAGAATCCAACGGAGCCTCAGCCTACTCACAAAACAAAGAGGAAAAACTTAAGGAAAAGATCTACGGTATGGTTGCATTTTAAAACTTTCAAGAAAATGGACATGCTAAAGCAGAGTGCAAGTATTGTAAGAAAGTGTACAATGCTGATCCACGTGTGAATGGTACATCTACATTACATGCTCATGCAGAACATTGTAAGAAGAATCCACATAATGAAGAAACTCGACAAAAACTTTTAAGTTTTCAACAGTCAATAGGTGGAAGTAGTGGAGAAGGTAGTCTTGGCAATTGGGAGTATGATGAAGTGGCTATAAGGAAAGCCCTTACATACTTTATAATTCTTGATGAACAACCATTCAAATTAGTGGAAGGTGTTGGATTCCGATATTTCATGTCTATTGCATGTCCTAGGTTTCATTTGCCATCCGTTGGACAATCCAAAGGGATTGTTACCAACTTTACATTGATGAGAAGGAAAATTAAAGAATTTATTAAAAGCTACATGTCAAATGGTATCTTTTACTACGGACACTTGGACTTCTATTCAAAATATCAATTACATGTGCCTCACTGCACATTGGATTGATAATGATTGGAAATTAAACAAAAGAATTTTAAACTTTTGTCCAATTCCTAGTCACAAAGGTGATGAACTTGGTAGGGCGGTGGAGAGGTGTTTGGTAGAATGGGGGATTGAAAATGTCTTCACCATAACGTTGACAATGCATCTTCTAATGATACTATGGTTGGCTATTTAAAGAAAAGACTTAATAATTGGAATGGAACAATGCTACATGGGAAACACCTTCATATGAGGTGTATTGCGCATATTGTTAATCTCATTGTTAATGATGGGATTAAAGAATTGGGCTCTTCGGTTGCTAGAGTGCGCTCGGCCGTGAAGTATGTGAGGAGTTCTCCTTCTCGATTACAAAAGTTCAAGAATTGTGTTGAGATTGAGAAAATTGATTGGTCTAAAACCTTATGCTTAGATGTGCCTACTAGGTGGAACTCCACGTATTTGATGTTGAATACCGCATGCAAGTACGAAAGAGCTTTTGAAAGATATGGTGATGAAGATCCATTTTTTAGAAATCAAGTGTTAAGTGGGAATGGAAACAATGAGATGTCGTTAGAGGATGATTGGACTAATGCAAGGAGGTTGTGTACTTTTCTTGAAAAGTTTTATGAACTCACTTTGCGTGTTTCTGGTTCTTGTATGTAACTAGCAATAGTTTTCTTCATGAAATTAGTAATGTTGCTTGTGAGTTGATAGATCAACAAGAAAGTGGGGATTTAGAATGAGCAACATTGCCCGCAAAATGCAAGAGAAGTTCGACAAGTATTGGGGGAGTTGGGAGAAGACCAATATGCTAATTTACATTGCCGTGCTTCTTGACCCCCGATACAAGGAACAATATGTACAATTTGTTCTTGAACTTCGTTATGGTGCAAGTGAAAGTTTGGAGAAAATGAAGATTGTAAAAGAGGCCGCATCATTATTATTCAATGATTACAAGTTAAGATATGAAAGTTCAAGCGAGCAATCGAGTGAGATGGCCCAATCTTCAAGCAATATTTCCAATGTTTCTTCTTCATCTTCTCAATCATTAGATGTGAGGAGTTGGTTTAAAAGGATGAGAGCAGGCGTTGGAGGTGAGGAGACAAAGACGGAATTAGAGAAGTTTTTAAGTGAAGATGTTGAAGATGATCTTTCTACATTTAACATCTTGGATTATTGGAAAGTTAATAGCTCAAGATTTCCTATCCTACATCGAATGGTTCGCGACGTGTTAGCAGTTCCTCTCCATCTCCACTGTTGCTTCCGAATCGGCATTAGTAGTGGTGGTCGTATCCTTGATCCGTTTAGGAGTTCATTGACTCCAAGAATGGTCCAAG